>JBBPLN010000553.1:0-17608 GCA_038089815.1 Sutorius eximius | reverse complement strand
AATGGTCCCTCCCAGGGATCCCGGCCTCGCACCCAGTCCATTGGCCCAACGCTGAGGCGTGCCTCGCGCCAGATGGGCTCGGAAACCGAGGACACCACCCGAACCGTCATCCTAGATATCACCACCCCGCTCGATAACTTTTGTTTCGATTGGGAGGAATCTGAGCTGCACGCAGGTCGCAGACTCGTTCGTTTTCGGCGCCTGCAGGACGGCAATAAGCTTATCGTTTCCGCCGAACGGATCTCGCAAGCCGAGTACGACCCTGACGATATTGTTATCTCTTGCATCTATCGCGAAGAGACAGACTCATGCTGTGTAACCTCTGTTGATATCATTCATCTGCTCCAGCGCCTCGTGGTGGCAGATTTCGAGGTCGACGAGAAGAACCGCATTCGGAGAAATTTGGAAGGCCTTCGTCCCACCACCGTGTCCAAGACCCGACCTGGATTCGAGTCCTTCTTCCAGCGCATTATGGACTTTCCTGAGCCAAAGCCGCGAAAGATTGAAAAGGATGTCAAAGTGTTTGATTGGAAGCTCTTGTCTCATGCGCTGGACAAGATTCTTTCAAAATACGTGAGTTAGAGCAACGTAATGATCGGGGTCGTTAATCGCTTTGTTCGTGCAGTCCCTTTGTGCCTCCCCTGCCACACCACCCGAGAATGAAGTCCGCTCGCCATCCTTTGGCTCAATGATGCCACAGGACACGGCCACCGGATCCCCTTCGGGCGGCGCTGCCGGTGCGTATGTCGACAACTCTTCTCAGCTGCAACTCGAACCACACTTGGACGCATTGTATGTCTCTCAAGCATCCCCTATCATGCAGCTTCCACCATTCCCAAACGAATGCAATCCGGATTCGTCGCCGGAAGTGCATCGTCGACCTTCAATGCAGGAAGAGCAGCTGCAATCCGTCTACCTCGCCCCAGAGATCATGCAGAGGTACTATTTGAATCCAGACCTGGCCTATGGACTGCTGCCGCCCTCGTCGGGCTCTCTCTCTCTTCAATCTCCCGTGTATACCGCTCAACCACCTCCCATCTTGGCTCGTGATACCTCTACCTTTGGGGGAGATCAGACCGAGTGGGCGCCACGACCCGCCAACGACATGCTCATATCTCCGCATGAACCCATCTATTCCCTCGCTTATGGATACGGTCAGTCAGATTCCGCAGGGGCCACGGACATTTATGCCATGCCCTCGTTCTCCATCAACACATTCGACTCGTTCGAGTTTCAGACACTTCGAGAGCACAACACAAATGGGGTGTTAGCGAGTCAGCATGCATAACTTTTTCCTCGTTCATGCCTGTTCAAATCGGTGTCACGTTATTCTCACTTATTATCTAACTTGCTCCTCCCCGCTGTATCGATATTCCCGACCCCCTTTTTGCCCTTGTCCGTTGACTGCTGTGGTTTCTGTGCTTTTTTTTTTCTCTTTTTGCAATTGGCGCAATAGCGCAACTGCTTTCGTTTCCATGTCGTGTAACTTGAATGGGTATATTGGTATTTCTTCCAGGGTATGAATAAAATAAACAATTTCAGGTAAAGATTTCAAAAAAAAAGAAAGATACCAACTCCAAAGGAGAGAAAAAGGATGGCAGACATGTACTAAGTTGAAGATAGTACACGAACGAACACGTCCTACTCGGAGAGAGATAGATATCTTATCACAAACGACAAAAGCCTCTGTACTCTGTACCTGGTTCCTTTTTCAGTTTAGGAGCCAACAACGTTCAATCACCCTTTTCGACCTGTCCTGAGGCTTCCAAAGCGGGAGAAACGGCCCTTGATGCTGCCAACGGTGGATGCGACGATTGATGCCCCCGAGGCCACCACCGACGGCGCGTTGCCAACGGTAATCAGCGAATTCCGAGGAGATCCAGTGCCTGCCTCACTCCCCATATCTTGGCGTCCCCCTGTGGACACGCCGTTGATACCATGACGAGCGACATGCGCAGCATGGAGTTGTAGCGGCGTGCGCTTGGCGGGAGACGGTGCGTCCATCCCGAGGTCCCTGGACGGTGTGAATGGCGACACGGGTTGGGGCGGAATATTGGTCGTGAGGGAGAGCGCGGGCAGGCTCGACTGGCCGCCCGACGAGAAAGATTGCTGCATCGATGCGTTCTCGTGAAGAGACGATCGATCGTTGACACGTGGATACGACTGCGGGGTGTCTTCGAAACCACCCTGTGCCCCTATACGTCCAATTTCCTCGGGAAAGTTTTTACGGAAGAGCTCTTCCAATGTTTGGTGGAAGCGCAGCATTTCTGGCGGGCAGATTTGTCCGTGGAGCTTGAGGCAGCTGTCTATGACGCGAACCTGTATGAAATTGGTTTATTCCTCTCTCGATTGAAAGAATGCCTCTGAGACTTACTTGGTCGTCGATCGCAGTCCGTAGCCGGTCAACTTGTTCCTCCCTGTCTGGATGCCGAACAAGATAGTTCGAATGGAAGAACGCTTCTCGATATCCAGGAATACTGTCCGCGTGAGGGTCCACAGAATCGTTCAGCGTCATGGACAGTGCATTCGTGGAGAAAATTTGCGCAGTCTTTGCCAGCGCCGAGTATCTCAGATGTAGAAAATCGAGCTCCCGAGTCTTTTGCTCTACCTCATTGTATGCGTGATCTACCGGCGAGATCTCCACGACCTCCCATTCCGTAATATCAGATCTTCGCAGGACCGTGGGGAAAGCCTGCTCCGTCGTGTAGCACGTCTTCTCGAGCCACACTTCTTCGTTACCGTCCCGATCCGTTTTGGTAATTGGCCGGGTAATGCTGAATACACTGACCGAACTACGTCGATAACTCAATACAGTGCCTCCAAATAGATGCACAAGTTACTTGCCTGTGTTCATAGTAGCTTCGTATCGCCGGAGGCACGTCAGGACAGGTGAAAATCGGTAGCGTGCGGTTCGGCTCGGGAGAAACGGCAATCACTTGGATGAACTGAGCGGTGCCGAACCGAATATCCACAGGTGGGTCTCCAGGTGTTTTTAACAACTGAGATCCAGGGTGTTTGTTGAGCATTCGTTCACAGAATGCTCCATATTTTTCCCACTCATAGCCTCGATACTGGATGACGGGAACTGGTCAAAAATACGGACGATAACAACCTATGAAGACGTACGACAAACTGTTTGCCACGGATCGCGTCTGGAAATTCGCCAAAGAATGCCACGCGGAAATAGTCTGGGTAGTAGCGTTGGTCAGTAATAATGTGCTCCAGCAGAGTTGCTTGATGCCGAAGGATCTCTGCCAAACGGGTACTGTGCACAAGTGAACGTGAGTATGTCAATTAAAACGGTAATCTCAGCCGTACTAGTTGAACGTCACTTCGGCATGCTGTTTAGCCAGCTCCTTGCATATATCAATTGCACTTTCATATGCTTTCCCCTTGCCTGTAATCATTCGACGGTCAAAATCCAAGCCATCCACAGGTTAATCGGACAGACCAAGATAATCAAGTATAAGAAGGCAGAGTGTCTCTTTGCGGTGAAACTGGGACTGTTGCGGTAATCCAAGGTCTTCCATCGGAGGCACGAAGGAATACAGATCCCACTCGTGAAGGTCAGAGTGCAGCTTGAGCGTAAGCGCAGCTTCCACGTAGTTTTGAGATTGCAAATGTGCCTAATAGATGTTATGTGTTGAGCATCAGCGTATACAAAAACAAGGTCGCGCTCCGCCTACATTGACGAGCTGGTGCACATATTTGATGTACATCTCTTCTCGGCCAATCTCTCGAATAAAGTTCATCAACCTCAGCTATTGTGAGCGTCAGGAATAAGTCTGCGGATACACGCAGAGGGGCGCACCGTGGCAATGACTCGGTCGTCTGCAAACTCTTCGCCCTCGGGGAGACGTCTAAGACTCAGCAAGAGCTTGAGGAACGCATCTACGCAGTCCAAAAAGGTCGACACGCGCTCACGGAGCGGGTCGTCCACCTGCGCGGTCTCAAATAGCTGCCGCAAGTGCGCGATGAAGAAGGCGCGCGAGATATCGTCGCCCTTGGACTGGGACATGAATAGCGAGTCCAGCTTCCTCACGAGTTCATTCTCGATTTGCTCAAAGTGACCGAATTGCTGGTATTCCGAGATGATCATTCCGAATAGGATGTTGACCGCGTTGTTGCGCAAAGAGTCGTGATGACTTAAGCATAGATTCACGATTTGCCCGATGAGAGGACGCAGAACCGGCTGATAACCCTGGAAAACATCAGCTAACAGAATTCGGAAAAGCGAACAAGTACCCACTCCTTGTGGTGCTTCTGTTTGGGCCGTCTCGGGCCATATGAGGGGTTCCCAGAGACGTGACAAGATCTCAGCACCCTCGCCGCGAATATCACCACCAAGCCGCCAGACCGCTCGACGTTTCTACACGGATTAAGCGGGAGTCAAGGAGGGTCCAAAGCACGTACCTGTGCGGTAAAGTCCTCGATGACGAGTTGATCAGACGAAAGAAGTTTGAACAGCGTATAGAATGCGTCGCGCCAAAGGTCCGACTTGAATTGCTCTGCCGCCGACGGCGGGGGGACGAAGATGGCTTTCAACAGCGTCGCGACGGGATCCATCATCTTGATCAGGACCTTGTGTGCCAGGATATTCACGTTCAGCCACGTACTTGGCCACGCGTCATTGTCCAGAATCGACGTCGCGACTTTGAAGAACTGCGTGAGAAGCGCCGCAAAGTTGTCCTTGCCCTCGATGTCGTAGCTCGACTCTAGGAAATTGTATGTATGCTTTGTTGGAGCAGACAAAATGAGGGACAGGAAGACGATGGCGGTCTCTCCCAAACCAGGATTAAAGACGATGTGCTCCTCCACAATGCTGGGCGCACTGGTAGAGTTTCGGCGGGTGTTGGGGGGCGACGTCAGGAGAGAGAATGGGTACGACTCAGGGAACGCGACGGGTGCTGTGGCAGTGCTTGTCGTAGATGTCTTTGTACGCTCGATGGCACGGTGATTGGCAGGATTCTGAAACTCTCGGTACGAATCTAAAAGCCTAAAAGGGATCCTAAGCCGGGGGAATTGCGCGCAGACACCCAGGCTCACCTGGGGAGTAGCATCAGCAGATACTCTACGTTGTCTTGTTCTTGCCTGAACAGTCCCCGGTCCGAAAGCACCGTCGAAGAAACCAATTGCTGCTGGAGCTTGTCCAACATCACAGCGAGCACGGTCACGCACAGCCGCACCGACTCCATCCAGCTGACCCGTGACGCATCCTTGACGCTCTCCGAGTCCCCAGGCTGCGTCTGCGTGAATTCATCATAACGGCCAAAGTACGGCTTGATCCAGAGTACCACAGCCTGAACGAGCAACGTTCGCGACTGCGCGTCGTCAAACAAGAACCCTTTCACTATCTGCAGGTACATGATAAGCCGCCAGATGATAATCTTCCCCTTGGCGTTGGATATCGCGTTCGCAAAGTTGGTTACGATAGTGACGAGCTCTATGGTGGTGAGTATCTTGGCGAGTTCGGGTAAGATGGACGTAAAGTGTTGCAGGGCGATTGTCTGCGTGCCAATGATGGACGGCGGGGACGTCGTGGCCATCATGCGATTGACCTCTGTCAGATGCGCCCGGACCTCCTTCTTGAATGTCGTTTCGAGCTGTTCGGCGGTTGCGCTGCCCTGTATCCCAAGCTCCGAGGACTTTTGTAGCTCCCAAGCGCGAGAGATGAACTTGAAGATATAATGCCATACTTTAAACGCTGCTCTAAGAGGGGACGCTGCCTCGGTGCCGGTGGGATTCCTCAAAAGCCTGTCCATCGATCTAATGATCTGAGATGCCGCAGTGGTGCAGTTGAAGTGCTGTTCGATGTATACGTCCAAAACGGGCTGGAAGTTGCTGAACCTTCTGTCCTGGACAATACCGAGTACCGTCACGAGAGCATTGAACACAAGGTGATCCATCTCGCCCGATTGGTTCGTTTGGGAGACAAGGATGCCGAAAAGCGAGTCGAAAATGTCGCGCAGGAACTTGACGATCTCGCCTTCGCCAACAAAGGTGAACTTGCTGAGTACGGTCGAAAGAAGCTCCTGGTCTAGTATTTGCTCCCACTTGAGAAGACTGAGTAATACAGGGTTCTGAGTGAATTTCGTAGAGCATAGAGAAGATCGAATGATGAGGGTATCGCGGAGGGCAGGAGCGAGTCTCTGGAGATCGGGGGAAGCCGTCACTTGCTCTGGGCGTTGACCAGGCACAACCCAAGGCGAAGACGAGAGATACATTTCCGGTGTGATTTGGGCCAGCCTATCAGCTTTGTACAAGACAAGGGTATGGGCACCATCCTCCAAGAATGCGCCTTGGCCGGGAAATAGAGGTTGGAAAGCAAATGCATAGGCTCTGTCTGGGCCCATGGCACGATTCCCGGTCCTGTTCCTAAATGTGAAGAACAGGTGCCAATCAGGCACACCTCGGAGAGGTAACTGAAGCTTGATGAGTTCGCCATACGTCGGTTGATTGTTGCGGGCAAATACTATCGAGTGGAACTGCGTCACAGGCGGCTCACCGGCACCAAGGGAGATGGCATTCTCCACTGTAGTGCCAGATGAATCTCGAACCTCGATGGTAACCTGGACATTCTGGGCAGATGGCCCGGGACGAGCGAAGTTGGCCATGCTGAGACGCGCAGTCTGCGTGTGAGAAGTAGGGAACTCTCCCGACCAAAGTTTAATGTAAAGTTCGTTACGGATATCACCGGGGAATACGACATCTGGGAAGCCAAGGCGGAGAGTGAGCGGGATATCCTGAAGAAGAGACATGTTCTCTCTAATGATTGTCGGCGCATCTCCGTGGAAAATCTTGACCGATACTGCAAGCATCTCGGCCCTGCAAAGTTACTGGATCGGTGGCTGAATATGGCCAGAAAGGGATAGAAAAGCACCTAGAAGATTTTTCATACTCTCTGGAATTGTTGGCAATGATATCTTGATGAAGCATCGAGAACAATGCCTCGTTCACCGGAACGTAGATCGGCATTGTGTGTTCGCGCATCGCGGACACATCAGATCCTTCAGCTACCATCTTGCTCAACTGCGTCAGCTCGAGAACTGCGCAGCCGAACGGACGACGGCAGTTGGCGTTATCGACGGATCCTGCGGTGACTGGCACAGTGGGTGTACGAACCGTCCCTGGAAAGTCGACGAGAGAGATTGACGATTCGGATGGTCTTCGTCTGCTGCCCTCCAAGCCAGGTACGCCAGAACTAATATTCGAGGCCATTTTCATGGCCCCACTGCGAACGACCCGGCACACCAAAAACAAGGTGTCCTGTGCATCGCTCTGCGCGATATCGATGAAGAGTGTGCGAGCACGTATCGTTGAACCACCTTCCCGGGCGACGACGCCGTTGTGGTTTAGCACAACACAGAATTCTTCCGTCACGAATCGCGGGTTATCTGAGTGCTTGTAGATGGAGAAAAATAGTTCGGCCAGTTCCCCGGGGGCACAAAAGGAAGCGACGAACGCACGAAAGTCAAGGAATATGTGGTAAAACCTTGCAGGGGATAGCTTAGCGCCACTAAAGGAGGTCGAAGAAGATAGAGAGCCAATGAGACGGGAAGAATGACGCGGGCGAGTGACATCTGGGAAAGCGGAATGAGCTGGGGTGGGGATTGGCGCAGAGGGTGCGTAATAATCCGCTGGTGTGTTCTTCGAGAGATTAAGGTGATCTGCTGGCACATTTATGTATGCCAATGCACTTTGCATAGCATACATCCTGACAGCACTGACCCAGCTTCGTGGGTCGACCTCACCTTCCACGTCAACGGTAACGAGGGCTCCCCAAGTAGGATGCCTGACTATGATGTCCAAGTCCTGGACCAAGTTCCCCGTCACAAGCCTTGCTACGCAGTCTCTTCGTAATGAGGTTGTTTCCTCGGCGCTGAGGGTCTGCGCGAGCAACTGCCTCCGACCGAGGTGCAGGGACTCGATGTGAGACTTGACGGTACGAAAGAGGGCATATTGCCTTCGTGCCAAGTACTGGAACATTAAGCTGTGCCATTCCCTCAGCGCCGATGCAATCTCGTCGATGATAGGCTGCGTAGCGCCGGACGCGGTGTCGTCACCGGATTTGAGAGAGGGTCTGGGTGGGAGTGGCTTGAAGACTTCTTCAGAGGGAGCGGTAGAGTAAATGCTGGCTGAGTACACGGTGAGGGCAGCACGGGATGACTTGGCTTGCTCTGGGGGTGGTGGGAGTTTGAACGACTTGCGTTCGTCATCCAGGCTGTCTTTTTCGCGGTCCTTGCCCTTGGCGTGATCACGGTCGCGTACGGGGTGCTCGGGGCGCGAATCTGCACGTTCGCGTTTCCATTGCGCGAGATAATCAGCCATGTGGGATGCTCCGTTGGGGTGTTGTCCGGTTACGGAGCTTGGGCTATTGACCAACGACGTGACAAGATCAGGCAGACGGCCTTCCGCGTCTGATAGCTCGTCGCGACGATAGATGTGGGATGCGGGAAAAATGCCAATAAAGACTTGTTGGGATTCGTCGGCTCTGAGAGAGGTCTTGTTGGTGGATGCAGTGGGATCGGACCAGATCAAAGGGGGTGGTCGACGGGCCGTACAGACGACATATCTGAGGATGGCGGGACTCAGTAGGACGGTCGTTGCCGCGCAAGGGTGTCGGCGACGCACCCACGATACCAGACGCCCTCGGCCTCCTTTCCCCTTGGAGTGTATTTCTCAAAGGCGTAGACCTCGTCGCCGACCTCGAGGGAGACGACGTCTCTGTGACCGCCGACGTCGCCGCCATCGGAGACCTCCGTGATAGTGGACATGGGTCGTCGGCTCGATATGCGGGTATCGCGCTTGGACGGTGAGAGTGGATGGATAGCGTAGCCATACACGATGAGCGGGAGAGGCTCCCATACGCCTCTACGTACCGTCGCTGCGCCCATGGATGTAATGAAGAGAAGGGTACACGACGAGCGTCTGGAACGTAATCAAAAAGGTAAACAATATAGTAATTATCCGATCAAGACCTGGACTTGGTCGAATGCTCTCCACCGCTGCCCGACTTCGTAGACCAGGTCACGTCCGCCCGTTGCGAACGTTGGTCGGACACACCGACACGGTCAGATGCGTCGCATTCTTTCCCGACAACCGCCACATCGTTAGCTCGTCGTGGGACAACACCATTCGAATGTGGGACATCGAAACGGGATTGCAGACGAGAGACCCCTTCACCGGTCATACAGACGTCGTACGCTCCGTCGCAGTCTCGCCTGACGGCGAAAAGATCGCCAGCGTGTCAGAAGATCGGACGTTGCGCGTGTGGACCGTCTCGAGCGGTGAACTCGCGTTCGAGCCCGTAGAAGGACATGCCTCGGGTCTCTGGTGTGTCGTCTTCTCCCCCGACGGGCGGCGAATCGCCACCACGGGCGACAACACTATACGCATATGGGATGCAGACACCGGCGACTCGCTCGCTGGCCCATTCAGGTCGCACAATGGCAATCTGTATGCCCTCGCGCATTCCCCTGACGGTCTCGAAATCGCCAGCGTTGCAAACGACAAGACCGTCCGCATCTGTGATTCAGCCATTGGACAAATGCTCCTCGGACCGATGGAAGGACATGACAACGATGTGAGATGCGTCGTGTACACACCCGACGGTCGACAGCTCGTCACCGCCTCGGACGACGGCACAATACGCGTATGGGACACCCTCACCGGCGAACAGGTTGGAGAACCCATGAAATCCCATGCAAACATCATCACCTCCATCGCCATTTCTCCAGACGGCACCTTCCTTGCCACCGCTGGGCCTTACATCGTCATGCAAGTGTGGAACCTCGACACCCGTCAGGTAGCCGGTCCACCCCTCCGCCACGCCAATGATGTCTCGTGCGTCGCGTTCTCCTTCGATGGTCGATACCTCGTCGGCGGGTGCTGTGATTTTAGGATATGGGTCTGGGACGCCAATGTCGTTCGTCGACCTTTGCCAGACATACCCCCATTACCCGGAGCCGAACCTGCACCTCTAGTAAGCCCGCCTCCTCGTTTCCGACTCGCACAGCTATCCTAACGAGCGCGCAGTCCACCACGGATCCAAAGCCCGAGGGCAACGCGCCCTTCCCAGCTCTGATACCATTACCGCCCTCTCCGAACAGCTCGACGGCTTCCATCCTGGAAGTGGGTTAATCGCAAATATATCTTCTTCCCACGCTGACACCCAAAAACGACAGCTTCCGAGATCCCATCATCCATCGTCCCTACAGACAGGCGCCAAGCAATCTCGTCAAGTCCAGACGGTGCCACTTCCCACAGGCAAGGGGCGCGCAGAGTCCGCTCTCATCAAGGGCCTGTGGAAGAAGCGACGAAGGTACAAACGTACATATCCCACAGAAGGACTAGACCCATCCATACCCGAGGTGAGAGGTCGCCTAAGGACCCGCTTACAGCGCTTCGCGCAGGTGCGCTCGGATCAGATTTCCTTGAAGAACTCGGCTTGATCATCATCTCTGCACAGGGACTATCAACTAGATCAAATAGAAGCGTACCTGACAACGATGATGATCACAAAGGCTCAGGGGCTGAACCGGACGAGGATGCCCAGCGGGCGAAGCGGGGACACGACCCAAATCCTATAGACGATACGCAAGACGATGGATCAGAGGAGGTACTCGTTCTGTGTTGTTACTTTGCTAGAACAAATCGACTCGATCAATTAGTGTAGCATCTACGTACATTTGTTTGAATAGCCCATCGCAGAATCCCCTTCTATTGCATTTACTTGGTCTGTCATTCCCATACCAGTGACAAATATCCATTAAAAGATTGTACAACAAGAGCGAAATTTACCAAAGATGCTCATCTCGAGAAGTAGATGGGATATCAACAAAGATGAATATATCATGTATCCGATGGTCCTTGTTCAAAACTTCCCCCCCGGGTCTAATGGTCCAAGGGGCCCGTAAGCTTCTCTCGGTCGTGGTTGATGGTCGTGTACATTCTGGTGGTGAGGTGGAGGCGAGAAGGACGACGTCGACGGCGTCAGTGACTCCGAACGGGGCATCCCGCTGTAGCCTATCGTATTCTGCTGCGATCCGCTGTTGGATGGCTGATAGCGCGTCGCGAACCCCGGGGACATTGGTGTGCGCGCGGGAGAGTGGCTCGGCGACTCGTCGAACCCAGCATCAAGCATCGCCTCCAGCTGGGCATCGCCCACCACTGTGCCCTCCGCAGGGGTCGCGATGTTGTACAGACCCACCGGCAGCGGAGGGTACTGCGCACTACTCTCGTTGTACCCCCCAACTTGGTGGCCCCAGTGGTCATCCTCCGAAGAAGCGAGCGAGTACGTATCCGAGCCTTCGTACTGGTTCCCTGCTCGGACGCTCAGTAGCTCGTTTTCACAGGTGACGAATCCGCCCGGATGGAGGCGCTCCATATCTCTTCGTCTCCGTTCTTCACGCTTGGTTTTTCGCAACCTCGATCGTTCCCAGTCTTCCCAACGACGAAGCGGCACCGACAATCCGCCGACGGCAGCGTCACCGGTTCCGTGGGCTTCGCCTTTTGCTTCTCCTTCCACTTTCCTGTCACCAGTAGTCAGCGACGTGTAATCAAAGTCAGGAACACACTCGCCTCGTATCTCCCCACGAAAAGTCATCAAAGTGCCAGAATGCATAAACGGGTAATACGAAGTTCCAGATAGGAAGGGCAATGAGGTATATCAACATCCAAAACACATAAACGATCTTCCGCGTTGTGATCAAGATCAGGATGGCGGGAAGACCAAGCACGGCAACCAGCAACATCAAAGGGATTGCCTGTTCGAAATTTTTCGGGGGTTGTAATATCATACTCACGATGAGCATATAAGTGAGTGCAATGGCTATCGGGAGGACGACGGTGCCGAGGAGATCCATGAACACAACAAACTGCATGCTGAAACAGAATGTACCACAGAGGTTGCGCACCAGGACAAGCTCCATGAGGTTATGGATAGTCGAGTTGATCCAACGGCGCCGTTGAGATAAGAGAACAGAGAATGAATCGGGAACGACAGTACGGCAGCGAGCTTGCGGGAGAAACATCATTTTGCGGTTGGGGAATGTACGGATGAGAATTGTCGTCAAAAAACGATCTTCGCCCAGCAGTAATAGGTTTTTCTGGTGCAACGTCGAGACTTCGCTTTGGCTGTACTCGCGGACGATTTCAGGCTTGATGATAAGAGGAACCCAGTCCTCACCGCTATTCTTCCGAGCTTTCAATCGGAACATGGAGAAACAGCCTGGAAGGCATGAAACACCACCGAATACAGATTCGAAGCCCTTAGCGAGATGGTGAGAGATGAAGTACTCAAACACCTGGATCGCCGTCACCCACGACGCTCGTTTGTTGGCTATCCGGGTCTCGCCGCAAACACCCATGATCATTTGATCATGGTGCATGCAGTTTACCAGGGCTTTGAGCGAATCAGGGAACACTTTAGTGTCTGCATCAACCTATCGAACGTGTGAGAGTTTGAAAGAATGCATGCAATGGGCTGGAGCCGTCGTACCATCAAGCAGACCTCAAAAAAGTCAGGAGTTATACCCATAAGCACATGAATTTTACGGAACAAGTCAAAGTCGAGTGGAGTCATGCGATCATTGTAAGTGACGCGGGAGAAGAAGTTCATCAGGATGAGCTGACTGTCCCGCTTGCCGCGGTTTCCGGGTTTCTTGTCTGTTGACTCGGTTTCTATTCCACACTTGACAATGATCAAAGTTGGAGTACGGCGACCCGCACAAGCTGTGCAAATAAAGCTGTGGAGCCACGTCGAGCAAAGTTGACAACAGAAAAACGTACTGTAATGACCTGCATAAACCATGGCACGATTTTCCCTCTTGGCCCCAGAACCAACAGCAAGGTAACTCATGGGTGCAGGATTTCCAAATCGTGGATCAGCTTCCAACAAGCTGACGCAAATATCTGGAGTACTCCTCTTCTCTCCCGCCCCAGTGATCATTCCATCGGCAACGACAAAAAGGAGTTTTCTGTGGTCGGAATACCTCGTTTGGGAGAGCGAATCGAGTGTCGAGCGCATAGATTCTTCGCCCTCGGAATAGCACGTCACCAAGCACACCGCGAACAGTTCGGCTCCAATCTGTGCCAAGCTCATTATTTGACTAGATTCTCCTGGAGACACTGGAGCAGCAGGTGGGGCTTGTGGAGTCTTGCGGAGCGTTGCGGGTTTCTTGGAACCACGGGGGCCCACCCAAGGAGCCATTCCGGTTTTGTTGTCGATGGAAATGTTGGCACCTTCTGGCATGACCGCTGGACTGATGGCTGAGCGGTTTAGGTCTGCGCTATCCGGTGGACCAGCCAATCTGGCAGAGAGGAACCAATTGAATACACACGCCATCGCAAACCGCACGAAGACAAGGCCGAGGATGACGATGAGGCCGATGTAGAGAATCAATGATGACACAAAACACCCGGGTGTGATTTTGTCTATGTTGCCGGCGTAGTACCTTTGGGTGAGACAAGGGACGACAGATTTGGTGGTGGGGTTACTGTAGAACAACATAGTAGCATCTTTTCCGCCGGGATTGTTCGACTGAAGAACAGATCGAATGGCAAGATCGATGGGATCGGCAGAAATAGGGCTGGGGTGTAGTACCAAGTAGGGATTCACGTTGAGGACGGCACCATCGATCACAAAATAGCCGGTGAGATTAGAAACCTGACTCCAGTCATAGCCGAGAAATTGCGAGGTCTCCTGTATGTTGAGCTGAGTAAAGGTAGAAGAAGCATTGAGAGGGCCGAGGGGACAAGACGAAGGGGTAGGGCATGGATCGTCCGTTGCGACGTCGAAGCTAATGGCATTGCAGGCGGTGTATTGTGACGCGCTACGAGTAAAGTATGGAGTGATATCCTGACCGGGTTCTTGTTCGGTGAGCAAGACTAGGTTGACGGTGGATGGAGTCTGTACGGCGGAGACATTGAAGATGATACCCTGAACGCTGAGGGTACCGGCGACGGAACCGAGGGAGGTGTAACGAGCGGAGGTGGTGCTAGAAGTAGAAGGACAAAGGACCATTTGAGTACCGACGGTGAAGAAGGCGACCAGCAGGCAAAGAAGAGAAATGATGAAGCAAAGGGTGATCTTCTCTCTCCATGCCTGGACCGTGCTCTTGTCGGTGAGACCGCCGATGGAACTGAGCAAAAAAGAGGGTGCCCAGAAGGTGACGATGCGAGAGAAAAGCCGCCACGAGTCGAAACCACCACCTACGCCGGTGCCAGGTATCCAACCGGATGCGGTCGGTGCGAGAGAAGACGGTGGGTTGATGAGTGGTACGGGTGCAACACTACGCTCCGGGCGAGTGAGGGTCTTTGCACGACGGATGGTGGTGCCAGTAGAGATGGGAGGTCGTGATGTTGATGGTGGGACGTTGTCGGGACGACGTGCCAGACTCGGTTGGAGACGGACCGAGTGGGACATGTCTATCTAGCGCAACAAAGAGAGGTCAGAAAGAAAGAAAAGACAAAAGAAAAGACTGATGAATATAATCCAGGTAGGAGGAGAACGACGAAAAGCACTGCCGAGGGAAAATGTCTTGTGTTATGTCAACTTGGAACGTCCCACATACTACCACCGTTTATCCGAACTGGTCATGTCGGGCGCCGTTCTCGACGTCGCATCGACTCTGCACCGTCGCAAAGCCAGGACGGTGGACACGAACACCACCAAACCCGGCGTACCCACACCCGACGTCGTCTACCACCAATGGATTCACCAGGTGCACTCGTTCCCATCTGGTTCGCTTGCCGTGGCGCTGATAGCAGAAGCTCGCACCCCTAGCTTCTCAGCACCATATGAGCGAATACTGCCGCATAAAATACGGCCATCAGGGTACGTGACCCTCGCTGTCCCAATGCATTTCTTACCGTCCTCCCCAAGGTTGTCCCGTCTCATACGCCCCACTGTCCTTGCATCTGCCCAATGTCGTTCGTGGTCTGCGTGAGCGTCAGGGGAAATACGTAGACCAGGTGCTCTGGTGGCCTTGTCCACCAGCTGCCACCCCCGTCAATGCAGAGTCCGGTCCACTGATACCAGCGGCAAAACAACGCGCCGCGCTCGCCACCGGAGGAGCCGCGCTACATCCAGACTTGCAAAGGAAACTGTCGGACGCTCTTTCGGAATCCATTACCTTTCGACCCACCCAAACAGATGCCACGAGCGATTCTGCCTCGCACATGAAAACGTCGGAAACGCATCCCATCAAGCAAGTCGATCTCCCCGCAAATTGCTCCTCGCTGACCAGCCGTCGACAGTATTTCTCCAATTATACCCCCAGAATCACTCATCGCAATTTCATCTCATCTCACTCCAACCAAAGTACCCTGTCCTGTCTTGTTTGAAATTCATCTTTCCTATAGCCTCGACCGGATTGCCGGATGTCCACATCTATCCCATGTAGATTTGCCCATTCCTATACCCCCCATTTCACAGCACAAATGTTTACCATCCAACGACCTCCGTTCGTCCCTCACTGGTGCCGTCAATGCAGCTCTCAGCACGAAAATTTCGCTCCCTCCTCTTCCGGTTCCCCCCTCGAGAATCTTGCTGTCACTCAAGCGTAACCTCAAGAATCACACCATTGCCGATGGAACGTCCGCAGACGATGCCGCCGATCCGGGTCCGAAACTGACACCATGTAACTCCACCCATCCGTCCACTCAGGCTCTGTCTCAAACTCCACCGAGCCGCCGCACGCCGATGCTCTCTCTTCCTGCTGTCTATGCCTTGCATCCGTTCATGTGGGTACCATCACTAGGTTGCTGCTTTATTTTCATTTTCGATAGTCGCCCACCAACAGCACCATCGCCCCCGAACAAGTTTTCCAAGTTCCGCACTTCAAAATTTTCATCCACACCATCCTCCCGACAAGGCACGGCTAATCAAAGGCCACTCAGGTTAGGAAATCTCCTCTTGTCATCTTGTCCCGGAAAGAAAGGTCGGTGCTTCTCTCTTAATCGCGTACCATCGCATCGACATCCCTATCCTTTTCCAACAAGTACGTTTGAGTGGACCCGTCCGTGGCCGAAGTGCGGTCTGTCGAGATTTGGATACCGATCTGCGCCGGATGAAATTACTTGGGGCGCGATGTATTGTTTGGTAAATCTCGTTCTCCCATTGCATCGGTATGTTGAATTGACGTTCTCGTACATTGAAGCTGTCTCGATGACGAGGAACTCGAATTCCTCATAGGCGCCTCGTGGCTTGAGTACTGCCAAGTTGCACATCGAGAGGGTCTTGATGTCCTACGGTACACATTCTGCATCGCGTGTCCGTTTTCTCCCACTTATGATCCGTCCGTTCACAGCATTCCCTTACCAGAAGGTTTAGCTCCGCTTTCACCCAAATCTCTGGACGCCGATCTACACCTAATCATCGAAAGATACTCCCTGCATGGCGTTCCTGTGTTGGTGCACTGCAGAGGAGGGGTTGGTCGTGCTGGGTTGTTCGCCTGTTGCTGGATGTTGAAGCTCGGGCTCTGTGGATGGATCGAGACCGACATCCCATCGAGCGATGCCGCCCCGGATGTGGCCGAGACAAAGTGCGATGATAAGCCATCAGACGCTTTCCAATGGGGTGGCGAAACCGTGGTACGGCGGGATACGTTGCAGCTGGTGGAGCGGGCCATCGAAGTGGTGAGAAGACGAAGAAGCGTCAAAGCCATCGAAACGTTGGAGCAAGTCCAATTCCTGGTGGAATATGTTGACTATTTGAGAACATGTGGACGTGTTGCTGGGAATTCCAACGACTCTTAATGTCCTACTTACGACTACCCACTGGCGTATTAATATCTTAATCGTAAACTAAGTACGTACGGTAAGTACGCGAGCCTCGGATCCCGAGCATAACCGTTAATCACGAAGTGTAAGGAACGACCGGCAGCGAAACGCAACTACCGGTGTCCGTTCCAAATTTCTCGTCGAACCACGATTTGTCGTCTTCCGAGCCCTCCCCAGTTATCCGCCGTGTTTGTTCAATCTTTTGAGCAACAAGATTGGCATCTTCGGCCGAGAAGCCACACCGCTTGACCAGTTTCCTTCTTAGATCGCTGCCATCAAGCTGCTTTTGACGGCGTGGAGACAACCAATTGCGCATGTGCAGCACTACCCGCTTGACCCAGTTTGACTTCTCTTCTCTCCAAACGACTCGATCGCTGTAGTCCAGAAGGACCTTCCGGATAATGTCCCTGGACTGCTCATACTTGTCGCTAAACACGTCTCTGTAACCACGGGTGGTCGTGATGCAGACATGCCCGTGGGATTTGAGTCGATACTCCTGGATAGCCTTCTCGTTATCTATCCACCACTGCTCCATGGGATCGTGCATCTCCATATGCGTAACAGCGATGACAACCGGAACCTGGCGGTTGCAAAGCACGTTCACGAAGAGGCTGTATGTCTGCTGCGTTGTGATGGATATACGTCCACCCTTCATGCAAAACACGAGGAGGCTGATGCCACCCGACCGTTCGAGTTTAGAAATGAGCGCATAGGCTTGGTAAATGGCGTCCAGGTATTCCGCGGCCTTCATGTGGCCCTGGGCTTCGTGCAGACCAGCTGTGTCGTGCATGGCAAAGTCGACGCCGGCGAGATGTACGAGGTGCTC
>JBBPLN010000552.1:0-17639 GCA_038089815.1 Sutorius eximius | reverse complement strand
TGATTCCCATCCCTACCTTGGCCATGGGACTTCGAGGCAGGAATCGCACGCGAGAGGACGGAAGTACGAAGGGAGTGGACTGAGAGAGAATCTGAATCACCGTCGCCGGTCCCGCGTATCAGGGACGGACGCAGAGCACGAGACAAATGAGCATTCCGGAGCGTGTGGTGTGGTGCAGGAGAGATAAGGTCTTCGACGGGAACTTCAATCTCTGGCAAGAATCAAGGCGGTTGTTTGCAATGATTCGAATTAGTCGTGAGCCTGGGTGATCAAGGGAATTAGGGGAAAGAGTCTCACCTTGCGAGATCTCCTTGATTGACCATCCCTCGAGAGCGTCGAAGCCACCTTCCTGGCGTACCCCCATCCAGCGTTTTCTAATCCATCGCACTAAATCGACACGAGCGTCTTCCACTTGTGCACGGATCTGTGACGTCTGCGAGAGCATTGTTGCGTCGGTTTCCGTAACGTGGGGGCGAAGCAGAATACTAGAGACGAGGGTCTGTTTTGGAGCACCAAAAATTAGTATTCGTCGGAATCACATGGGAGTAACGTCGCACCTGATAGACGGTCGCAGCGTAGCGTTCAGTCATTCCCCTCTTGAGCGCCTCCATAACCCAGCCTACCCTCTCTGAATCATCGAACCCGGCGCCATCACCTTCCAACATCTCGACCCATTCCGCTTGCTCGAAACACGCCTCGCTTTCCTTCACGAGACACTCGTCGATCGTTTTCTGCGCCGTGAGTACCATTTCCCTCGATACGTCCGCCCACGCGTCGATGGCGGCATCCAGCTTCTTCATCGCGTGTTGAGCGGCGAACAGGAGTGGGAAAACATTGGTGGGCGTCGTACGTTTACCAACACCCTTGACGACGCTATCCCGTATCTTCTGAGGGAGGGCGGCGAACTCGGAGTTACACCAGCCTTCTCCGAAGAGGCCGACGAGTGCGCGTCGCGCGCCCCGTTCCAGATAGTTGTTGGAGACATCGTCGGAGAGAGCGAATTCGAGCACACGGGGGACTCTGCGGGCGCACTGGCGGCATCGACATCCGCCGATACCCCACTTGGCATTAGTGATGCGCTCATATTCATCGAATTCAAGGAAGGCGTGGTAGAGACCGTGGAGCATTTCGTAAACGACGCGAGCTTGGGTCTCGTTATAGAGATGGGAAAGCGAGAGATAGCTTGCCGATCGAAGAATGGCAAATGCGGTATCGAGGTCATATGTCCGATGAGAGAATACAAGGGTGCCAGTGTATATGTAACCCAAGGTGAAGTGGAGCGACGCCGGCGTGAATGGCGGGGAGGGGAGGGTAACTGTCAGCGGTTCAGACGATGCGGATGATCCAGCCGCAATCACGGCTTTCGGGGCCCAATTGAGGAGTTGGGCTCGGAAGTACGGTGAGCGAGAGACGAGAATAAAACGATGAGAGGAGAAAATCGCGGTTGTATGCTCGGGATTCGAGGTAGAGAAGGTGCCGGTGAGGGAAATGCGGATATCAGAGTAGAGACGAGAACGCCACATGTATACGAGGTCTTTGCGGAGTTTGTCGATACGGTTCTCTTCCGCGTCGGCGACGTCGCTTGATTCTGAGGTATCGAAAAGGAACTCGAAAGCCTCTCCCAAGCCTTTACCTGTGTACAGATATTCCAGTTCGTTGGAGAAGAGAGCAGGAGAAATTTGTTGGGGGATACGGAGAATGCCACCTTGGTTTGTGGATGGAGACGGGGACGAGGAACGGTATGGAGAGGGTGAACGTGAGTTGTGAGCATAATCCAGAGTTAGACTTAGCGATACTGAAGATTGCGCGGGTGCTGGAGAAGGGGAGGGCGAATAGGGTGTCGGAGACGTGATGGGCGGAGGGCGAAAGGAGAAGTAGCGCGCCTGGAACGAGGGCGGGGCACGCGCGTATACGATGGCTGGGAGAGGGTCAGCTAGCGACGATGGCTGGGACGAGGATGATCACCTTTGTGTCCCCAAACCTCTTCGGTGGAATTGTGATCGTTGTCTGGATGTAGCTCCCATACGACATCCGGGAAGCGATCCTTGGCGCTATGGAAGAGTTCGAGCAGGTCGTTCTGCCATGTCTGCGTAGAGAGACGCGATGCTTCTGGTATTCCGGGTGGGGGTGCGCTGTTCGTCGCCATGGGTGATGAGGACGACGTGTTGGACGACGGCAACGACGACGAGCAAACGAGCCAGAAAGCCTGCCGGACGCAAAACACGTGTTGTGGGGTTAGGGTTAAGAAAAAGGGGGGTCGTAATGTCAAAGTGGAGGGGGGTTAAATAACGAGATCGTTCGATGAGAAACAAGAAACAGTTCAAGTCAAGGCAACGACAAGCACGTATCGGTCACGGCGAACGAGGTCTGTACGATGTGAAGCCGGGAAATCTCGTGGAGGGTGGTCACGTCGACGATCAGCCAGCAGCCAAAATTGACGTCCCCTTGGCTATGTGGGTGAGTTCACGTTCAATGTGACATTGCGTCCCCTGACCGCTTGGAAGGATTTTGATCACTGTGATCCGCGCAGATGTTCCGGAAAGAAGCTCGCGAGACTTGGGCTTATCAAGGAACTCAAGGTCGGACTGCGTTTCCGCGGTGTCGTCGTATCGTGAGTCGCTGCATCCATGTTCACGATACTCATCTCGATCCGTTCAAGACCCAATGGTACTTCCGTCGTAAGTCCAGCGGACAGGGATATCGTGGCTAAAGATGGTCTCGCGGTCGTCGAGTGTTCGTGGGCACGTCTCGACGACGTCCCCTTTTCGAAGATAGCGAGTCCCCACGAGCGTTTGTGTATGGAGATGCCGCTCGGCATTTTTGTGGGCTCATTTCATGTCCAGTGCCATATCTCCTTGCCACGAACCCAACAAATTACGGCAAACCATGGAGACTCAACTGTGTCGAAGCGCTTGCTGCTGCTTTCTACATCACAGGCTTCGATCAGTATGCAGAGACCCTTTTGAGCGGGTTCGGCTGGGGAGACGCATTCTGGAACGTCAATAGGCGAGTGCAGCTGCCCTCCATATCTCACATCTAGATTTGATATGCGTTTCACCCTCAGAGTATATTTGGAGAAGTATAAAACTTGCAAGTCAGCAGAGGAAGTCGCTGCGATGCAGGAGGTGATTCTCGCTGAACTCGAGAACACCTATGAGGAATCGCGCAGAGATAAAGACAAAGGTCGGTTTACTGCATTCAGAAAGATGATCTGGATCGTTTATCCCTACCCAGACTCTACGTCGAGAAGCACGGAGGACCTCCTAGTTCCCAATCCTAATCATGTATCACTCGTTCCTGATGGTGCATCAGAGTCCGGGGAAGAAGGAGGCGAGGAAGGGGAATAGGTAGTGGGTGTACCGTCTTGCATCGAGTCACCCCTTGGATAGTATCGACCTTTTGAGACAAGGCGAGCTGTTTTCGCACCATTACGTAATGCACAACGATTATCGGGTGACTCCATACTGGCTGGGCTGCAACTTTTGACTGCCCAACTTTTCGGGCGCTCAGCAAAACAACGACCATGCGGTACTACGAACAACGATACCCGGAGGTCGACGAACTCGTCATGGTGCAGGTCCGTCAGATCGCGGAGATGGGTGCTTATGTGAAGCTAGTGCGTCATGTACCCTCGGCAAACGAACCGACGCTGACGGATATCCTTTGGGGATAGCTTGAATACGACAACATCGAAGGAATGATCTTGCTCTCAGAGCTGTCGAGGCGACGGATACGGTCCATTCAAAAACTGATCCGAGTCGGAAGGAACGAAGTCGTGGTGGTGCTGAGGGTAGATCGCGAAAAGGGTGCGTCGAGACGCACGGTGCAGATCCAGAAGCCAAACTGAGACGCTCTCCATTTCTGAAAATCGACGTCAATCGCTAGGGTATATCGATCTCTCGAAACGCCGCGTGTCGCCCGAAGACATCACCAAATGCGAGGAACGGTACATGAAATCGAAGGCGGTGGCCTCCATCATGCGACATGTTGCATCAAAACTTCCCTCTGTCGACGGTCCCGCTCCTACGGGGGGGGACGCCGCAGCGGAAGAAGTTCCCGGCGGGTCGAGCGAGGAAGCGCGGCTGGAGAAGCTGTATGAACAGGTTGCGTGGCCGCTCGGCAAGATCTATGGTCATCCGTACGATGCGTTTAAGCTGGCGCTCACGTGAGTGATGATTTTGTGCTCGTCAGCTGATGTGTGCGATGCGCGATCGTAGGGAACAAGACACAGTGTTTTCGTCGCTCGCCAACCCGCCAACGCCTGCAACCATCGCCGTGCTCACGAGCACGATCGCTCGGCGGCTCACGCCGCAGCCCATCAAACTTCGTGCAGACATCGAACTGACGTGTTATACACCTGCTGGAATAGATGCCATTAAAAAGGCGCTGCGGGCGGGCGAGAGCGAGAGCAACGAGATCGTTCCGATCAAAGCCAAGCTGGTCGCACCGCCACTTTACGTGTTAAGTACGAATGCGACGGACAAGGTGAGGCACCAATGTGAGAACGAGCATCAAGGCACTGACGTGCATCTACCCCATGACACCTTTAGTTTGTTGCGATCGATCGCCTCGAGCGTGCCATAGAATCAATCCAGGGCTCGATCGAGACTCAAGGAGGTGCATTGGTTGTGAAGATGAAGGTAAGTTATTGATCCATCTCCTGAATAGGTGCACAGACGATGATGTGGATGTGTTGCAGCCAAAAGCAGTTTCGGAAACAGAGGAACAGGACTTGGCACAACTTATGGCCAAGGTTGGACAGGAGAATGCTGAGGTTTCTGGTGATGAAGAAGAAGAAGAGGGAGTTTGAGCACTTGCAGGATAGCTCAAGCCTTGTTTGTTCAGTGTACAGTCCAGAATCTGAACCTCTGCTATTGCCAAGAGAGCTTTACAACAGCAAATCATGATTTTATATACTTCTTTGTTACTTTGTATGACAACAGTGACACAACCTTATTCCTGTGCTTGCACTTACATTATGATAGCAACCACACCACACTATTTAATCTCACCAAGTCTGCAGATGCTTCCTCAGTTCATTTGCCCTCTGTGCATGACAACTGAGGTGAGTATGCTTCATACCAAGTTGCTCATACCATATCTAATCTATACCTAGTTTGTTTGCCCTCATGCACACAACAACTGAGTCATTGCTATCTTCATAGCACATTGCACCTCCATATATTCTCACAAGATAAGCCTTGAAGCACATCCCCCTCCTTCACCATGCACTGTGTCACAAAGAAAAAAGCTACTGACAAATTTTTGACCAGTTAGAACATAATGTCACACTCCATGTCACCTGCAGAACAGAATTACCTGGTCTGTGATAAGGAGATGCTGGCCATCATATGCATGCTAGAAATATGGCACCTGAAACAACCCAAAGAGCTTAAGTAAGCTGTAGGTTGCCAACGAGACTAATGACTCAGAAGTGTAGGAGGAGCTTTGGGGAAGACTCCAAGTGAACTAAACTGGGGTTCACTGGAGCAGGTCTTAGCCCTTAAGTACTACTCAGTAGTATGTACATGTTTGTAGCGGATCTACCGATACTCTACTATATATAGACTAATAGACACACAGCCCGCTATCGGCTGTGCATCAGAATGAAAGCATACATAGCCTTCAAGGCTGTGGGAGTGGAGATGAAAAGGAAGCATAGACATGAGGCATAGGAATGGAAGAGAACAGCCTATGAGGCTGTGAATGGAAATGAAAGAGAAGTGCATAGCTCCAGCCTTAGGATTCGACCCTTGGCCCTAGCCTGTGTGCATAACATGTGTTGATGTTCTAGACATCGGAGTATGAACTCTATAATAATGTCAACTAGGACAAATAAAGGAGATTGGATCATAGATCCAAGATAAGATAAGATAAGGGTCTGAACCAAAGCACAACGACTTGCACAACTGGTGAGTGAGTGGCATTGGTGGCTAATGAGTCAGTTGGGACTCTATCCCAAGGGAGCAGTTTACCGACATGCTGAGGTCATGTGACAGTGTGAAAGGGTGAAAAATGTACCCCTATAACAGCACCACTATTTAGAAGGAGAAAAGTTTGAGTTTGAGATCTGATCAGATCATGTGAACCTTGTTTACTTTATGAAATCCCAAGATCTGAATCAGAGACAAGCCCAATGGACCCAGTATCTCTCTCAGTTCAATGACACCTTCCTTTACAAACCTGGCACAACTAATACCAAAGCCAGTGCCCTTAGCCACAGAGCAGACCATGCAATTGGCACCAAAGATGATAACAAAGGTGTCACCATGATAGACCCTGGACACATCAGAGCAGTATCTAATATGGATACTCTCATGATTCAGGATGATGGGGATTCCATTCTACAATCAATCAAAAACAGCACCACACTCATGAACAAAAAAATAGTGCATGATGTAATGAAAGATGGCAATTTTCACATGGACAATGATCTCATTTACTGTGGAAACAAGATTCATGTGCTGAATGATGAAGATCTTCATTTAGCCATTTTGAACTTATCTCACAACATCCCCATTGCCAGATACCATGGATATGACAAGACCCTAGAACTTGTCAAACAACATTACATATGGCCTGGATTGGCCAAATATGTCAAGAATTACATCACTAGATGTGACAAATGCACATGGATGAAGGGCTCTAACTGAGTGCCATGTGGTGAACTTCAACCACTCCCCATCCCTAATGGTCCCTAGCAAGACATTACCATCAACTTCACCATGGACTTACCTGAGTCATCCAGATATGATTCCATTATGGTAGTTGTGAACTGCTTCTCAAAAGAAGCATGCTTTGTACCCTGCACAAAGAATGTAACCATGCTAGACATGGCCAAACTCTTCTTACACAATGTGTGGAAAGTGCATGGTCTTCCAAGGACCATAGTGTCTGATTGAGGCTTGCAGTTCACCTCCCAAGTCTTCCAAGACCTAATCTCATGGCTAGACATCACATCTAAATTATCATCTGCACACTGTTACAAGTTGGTAACCAGGATACACTTTTCTTTTCCTCTGTCATTATTCTACCAGACACTTTTCTTCTCTCACCCTTGTCATAGCCTTGCCAGGGAAGACCTTTTCATCATTTCTATGGACATAGCCTTCTAAAGCTGTTCTCTCATACAGCTTTGTGATTTTCCTTACCATTGTCTTGCTCCATCTTTGATCATTACCTTGTATCACCTTGTGGGCTGTGTTTCATTTTGGACTCACTCTAGCCACAGCTTGCTGTGGAACTCTATTCCTCCACATTACTTAAAACCTTTTGTCTCATCTTCTTTTTCTTAAGCTAATTCCCCTTTGTAACATCATACCTCATACTTCAATCTATCCTCTCTGTTTAGCTTCCCTCGCATTCCTCTCCATGACCTAAAGGTCAATAAGTCTCATCAACCTTTGCAGCAGTCAAAGGGAAATACCTTGGTTAGAAGGTAAACACTCATTGCCTGTTACAGGGTAACATTTTAACCCCTATGATTTTCACTTAAGTGCCCATTAAGCACTCATGACTCGTAGCTCAAGGCTACATCCACTAGGATTGAATCCTAGATGACCAGTCACATGATCCCTGACATCACTTAGATGCTAGAAGCATACCAGTTGTCATATCATGTGATCACACAAGCACAAGGGTACACTAGATTGCACACTCGCGCATAACCCCTATTTATGATTAGATCTAGCATCTGATCTCAGCAATCTCATTGCCATATGATCTGCATACATTATATGCATGTACATGCTTCCATTCTGAGGCTGTGCCTGAAACCATCCAAACCCCTAAGGCTCATGTGGCCATGGGATGTGTGCTCAAGCGCCAAGTAGGGCTGTGCATCTACCTAACTGATCTCTTGATCTTGGGGACTTAGGGGCTAATAGTCCGAAGAGAGGAGAGGAGAAGTGGCGAGTCATGTCGCTGCTTTGGTGGAGTTGTGGGGAACTCTCCGAAGTGAACTAGATTGGAGGACATCCAGCTAGCTCACCCAAGCTTATATATGGACCAGCTACCTATGTACACCTGTGTATGGTAGATCTAAGATAAATACTAATCTATATATATATAGTAATAGTCCAGATGGTTATAGTGAGGCTGCAGAGCCAAGGAATGGAAGGTAATAATGTCCTTGAGGTTACCATGAGGTGGCAGAGCCTCAATGAAGCATGTAAGTAATAAATAGGAATGGAAGAGATAACATGCGCATGGCGCATGTGTGCATAGAAGGAGAGGCACAGCCTTGGAATGGAAGTGTATACATGCATACAATGCATGCAGATCATATGGCAATGAGATCACTGAGATCAGATACTAGATCTAATCATAAATAGGGGTTATGCGCAAGTGCGCAATCTAGTGTGTGCTTGCACTCGTGTGGTCACATGATATGATGACTGGTATGCCTCTGGCATCTAAGTGGCGTCAGGGATCATGTGACTGGTCATCTAGGACTCAATCCTAGTGGATGTAGCCTTGAGCTACAAGTCATGAGCACTTGATGGGTGCTTAAGCGAAAATCATAGGAGTTAAAATGTTACCCTGTAACAGTGCCTCTTCATTTGTGCACACATGCGCCATGTGCATGTTATTTCTTCCATTCCTATTTATTACTTATATGCTTCACTGAGGCTCTGCCACCTCATGGTAATCTCATGGACAACTTCCCTTCCATTCCATGGCTCTGCAGCCTCGCTATAACCATATGGACCATTACTATATATATATAGATTAGTATTTATCTTAGATCTACCGTACATGGTTGTACATAGGTAGCTGGTCATATATAAGCTGAAGTGAGCTAGCTGGATGTCCTCCAGTCTAGTTCACTTTGGTGAGTTCCCCATAACTCCACCAAAGTAGCGACACGACTCACCACTTCTTCCTTTCTTCTCTTTGGGCCATTAGTCCCTAAGTTCCAAGATCAAGAGATCAGTTAGGTAGATGTGCAGCCCTACTTGGCACTCGAGTGCACATCCCATGGCCATGTGAGCCTTAGAGGTTTGGGTGGTTTCATTGTCCTCATAATGTCCATCTATGGACAACTACTACTTCCATACACTTGCACCCTTGCTTCAGTAGTTTGCAGAGGCTATACTTGCCCCTATCAGGGTCAAGCGTAACACACACCATCCCCAGATGGATGGTCAGATGGAACACATGAATCAAGATCTTCAGCAGTATCTCTGATTATATTGTAATGAATGGCAAAACATGTGGAGCCAATGGCTATCCATTGCACAGTTCTCATACAATTTGAAGATCTTAGCATCTTCCAAGAAAACCCCTTTCAAGGTCACCCAATCTTATGCCCCACTTATGGGCATGGAACCTCACATGTCCAAGGCACCAGCAGCCAACAAATTTGCCAATAGATTATGGGAAACACTAGACAAAACCCACAGCAATTTGAAAAAGTCACAAGACCATATGAAGGTCCAGGCAGACAAACATTGTACAGCAGCCCCAGTGTATAAGCCTGGCAATAAGGTTTGGCTTGCCACTAACAATCTGCATTTAATGTGACAGAGCAAGAAACTCATAGAATGGTGGCTAGGCCCATTCCCAGTTGAGGAGATGGTCAAATCCAATGTGTTTAGATTGCGTCTCCCATGCATCATGAAAATTCACCCAGTTGTGAATATCTCACAGGTAAAACCTCATCACAAAACCTTACCCAACCAACCCTTAGACCAGCCTGGTCTGGTTCACATCATGGAAAATTGGGAAGAAATCTTATGAAGTGGACTACATTGCTGACTCACATCTCCAACACAAGAAGTTGGAATACCTAAGTTCATTGGCAGGGCTACTCCTAAGAGGATAGAACTTGGGAACCTAAAGAGAATCTCACTGCTTGCCAAGATGCAATACATGAATTCCACATATGGAACCCTTGAGCCATGAACTCTATGACCATCCTCTTCACTGAGGATACATTTTTATTTGATTCTTACTAGTGATTGCTTGGAGCTTGATCATTAGAGGGGGGATAGTGTTACAGGGGTACATTTTTGCCCCTATCTTTTTGTGTCACATGACCTCAGCATGTTGGTAAACTGCTCACTCAGGATAGAGTTCCAGCTAGCCCACTCGCCTCCAATGCCACTTACTTGCTTGACATGCAAGTCATTGTGCTTTGATTTGATTCCCTTATCTTATCTTATCTTGGATCCATGATCCAATCCCCTATGTTTATCCATGTTTACCTTTTTATAGAGTTCATACTCAGCTGCACACATTGCAGCCTCCATGCACAGTGAAACAACCCAAGGAGCTAAATGTAGCTGTAGATTGCCAACTCAAACCAATGACTCAAGAGAGTAGGAGCTTATGGGGAAGACTCCAAGTGAACTAAACTGGAGTTCACTGGAGCAGGTCTTAGCCCTTAAGTACTACTCAAGGGTTTGTACATGTGTGGTATGGATCTACTGATATGTTACTATATATAGTCTAAGTAACACACAGCCTGCTATCAGCTGTGCATCAGAATGGAAGTGAGAACAGCCTTTGAGGCTGTGGGAGCAGAGATTAAAAAGGAAGCATATGGCATGAGGCATAATGGAAGAGAAGCGCTACAGCCTCAAGGCTGTGAGTGGAAATGTAAAGGAAGCACATAGCCCCAGCCTTAGGGTTTGACCCTTGGCCCTAGCCTGTGCACATGGCATGTGACGGCGTTCTAGATGTCGGAGTACGAACTCTATAATTATGTCAACCAGGACAAACAAAGGAGATCAGATCATAGATCTGAGATAAGATAAGATAACGGTCTGAACCAAGGCACAATGACTTGCAATGGCTAGCAAGTGAGTGGCATTGGAGGCCAATGAGTCAGTTGGGACTCTATCCCAAGGGAGCAGTTTACCGACATGCTGAGGTCATGTGACAGTGTGAAAAGGGTGAAAAATGTACCCCTATAACACTATCCCCCCTCTAATGATCGAACTCTGGACGATCATGTGTAAGGGTTAAATAGGAACATGTCCTCAGTGAAGAGAACTCTCATGGAGTTCATGGCTCTAGGGTTCCGTATGTGGAATTCATGTATTGTGTCTTGGCAAGTGGTGAGATTCTCTTTAGGTTCCCAGGTTCTATCCTCTTCAGAATAGCCCCACCAATGAACTAGGTATTCCAACTTCCTGCATCGGAGACGTGAGTCAGTGATGTAATCCACTTCATAGATCTCATCCCGATCTTCTGTTATGTGAACCAGGCTGGGCTGGCTAAGGGGTTGGTTTGGTAAAGGTTTGTGATGTGGCTTTACCTGTGAGATATTCACAACTGGGTGAATTTTCATGATGCGTGGGAGGCATAGGCGAACCGCATTAAGTCCGACCATTTCCTCCACTGGGAACGGGCCTAGCCATCATTCCGTAAGTTTCTTGCTTTGCCACGTTAAGCAGAGATTATCTGTGACAAGCCAAACCTTATCGCTGGGCTTATACACTGGTGCTTCCATGTAATATTTGTCGGCTTGGATCTTCATACAGTCCTGTGCCTGTTTCAAATTGCTGTGGGTCTCATCTAGCATTTTCCACAGTCTCTTGGCAAATTTGTTGGCTGCCGGTGCCTTAGACATGTGAGGTTCCATACCCATGCGGGGGGTGTAAGATCGGGTGACCTTGAAAGGGGTTTTCTTTGAAGATGTGGAGATCTTTGAGTTGTACAAGAACTGCATGACAGGTAGCCACTGGCTCCACGTGTTTTGCCTCTCATTACAATATAATTGGAGATACTGCTGGAGATCCTGATTCATGCATTCCGTCTGACCATCTGTCTGTGGATGATGTGCAGATGATAATTTAGACTTGATGCCTAGCCATGAGGTAAGGTCTTGGAAGACTTGTGAGGCGAACTGCAGGCCTTGATTGGACACTATAGTCCTAGGAAGACCATGCACCTTCCACACATTGTGGAGGAAGAGTTTAGCCATATCTAGTGCAGTTACATTCTTTGTGCAGGGTATGAAACATGCTTCTTTTGAGAAGCGGTGTAGGAGCCAGTGGCTCTCTACGTTCATAAACCCTCCTTTAGCAGTATCCTAGGTGTCTTCAAGGGTCTGGTGTCCAGTCCTTTCCATCCGATGCGGTCCGGTTTGCATCCAATTTGAGTCCGGTTCGATTTCCAACTGGAAATTCACTTATCCAACTTATCCAACCAGAAATCTATGTAATCCAGTCCGGATTATGCTGGTTTCGGTCCGGAATACCTGTATTTTGACATGTACCACATGTACCTGTCATTTCCTTGGTTAGTCTTGGGTATGCCTGGACTATAAATTTTGTACTGATATTCCTAGAATATCATCTTGCGCTCGTATGCCCTGATCACCCATCATCTCTAAGTCTCCCATTGTCATCAGCATTGTTGTCCAGACCTCGTTCTATCCAGAATATCATTTCCTTGTCTCCAGACCTCCTTCTAGTCCGGAATATTCGTTTTCGGGTCATTCTCATTGTCCGAATCATCCAGACCACTCTCCAGCACTGCAGTCAGTCTCAGCAAACCCTTCTGCACTCACAACCTTACCTACAGAACTCCTGGGATGAACCTATTCGCCCTACCTCACACCCCCTATTTACCTTACAGCGGTCCACAACTACCATGATGGAATCATATCCTGATGACTCGGGTAAGTCTGTGGTGAAGTCGACGGTAATGTCCTGCCAGGGACCGTTGGGTATGGGAAGTGGATGAAGTTCGCCTTGCGGTGGCTGGTTAGAGCCCTTCATCTGTGCACATTTGTCACATCTAGTGACATAATCCTTGACGTATTTAGCCATTCCTGGCCATATGTAATGTCATTTGACAAGTTCTAGGGTCTTGTCGTACCCAGGGTGACCTGCGACGGGGATGTCATGGGATAAGTTAAGTATGGCCATATGAAGATCTTCATCATTAGGCACATAGATCTTGTTTCCACAGTAAATGAGACCATTGTCCATGTGGAAGCTTGCATCTTTCATAATGTCACACACTGTGGTTTCTTCCATCAGTGCCATCGCCTGTTTGATCGATTGAAGAATGGAATCCCCATCATCCTGAATCGTGAGAGTGTCCATATTAGGGACGGCTCTGATGCGTCTGGGGTCTATCATGGTGACACCTTTGTTATCATCTTCGGTGCCAATTGCATGGTCCACTCTGTGGCTAAGGGCATCTGCCTTCGTATTGGTAGCACCAGGCTTGTAAAGGAATGCATAATTGAACTGTGAAAGGTACTGGGCCCATCAGGCTTGTCTCCGATTTAGATCTTGGGATTTCATAAAGTAGGCAAGGTTCACATGATCTGACCTGATCTTGGACTCAAATTTTGCCCCTTCTAAATAGTGGCACCATATCTCCAGGGCACATATGATGGCTAGCATCTTTTTATCGCAGACAGGGTAGTTATGTTCTGTGGGTGTCATGGAGTGCAACATGTAGGCAACTGGATGCCATTTGTCATCTTTGTGAATGGATAGGACTGCTCCAATGGCATAGTCGGAGGCGTCTGTTTCAAGCCTGAATTGACAATTGTTGTCCAGATAGGCAAGGACTGGAGCTGTCATAAAGTGGCCTTTGAGCGTATCAAACGCATCCTGTTGGAGCTGTCCCCAAGCGAAAGGCATGTCTTTCTTGAGAAGATTGTTAAGTGGGTGTGCAATCTGCGAGTACCCCTCAATGAATCTTTGGTAGAAGTTCGCTAGTCCTAAAAAGGATCGAACTTGCTTCAAGGACATGGGTGTGGGCCATTCCAAGATGGCTTTAACCTTTTCTGTGTCCATCTTGATTCTGTCTTTTCCCACGGTCATGCCAAGGAATTTGACTTCATCAACTGAGAAGAAGCATTTCTCGGGTTTTATGAACAGGTCATTTTCTTTCAAACACCTGAGAACTTTGAGGACAATGCAGTTGTGTTCCGCTTGGTCGTCTGTTTTGGTGAAGATAAGGATGTCATCAATGTAGACAACAACCACGTCTTCCATATCAGTGAAGATTTCATTTACCATCACTTGGAAAGTGGCTGGGGAATTACAGAGTCCAAAATACATTACAAGGGGTTCGAATGAGCCTCGAAAGCAAGCGAAAGCGGCTTTCCATTTGTCGCCTTCCTTGATGGGGACATTGTTGTATCCCCATCGGAGATCCATCTTCATAAACTTCTTTGCTCCTTTTAGTTTATTCACCAATTGAGCGATTAGTGGGAGTGGGTAGTTGTCTTTTACTGTCCATTCGTTTATGTAACGGTAATCTTGAACCATTCGTTTCTTTCCATCCTTCTTGGGGATAAAGAATATGGGGGAGGTCTGCTCTGATTTAGAGGGATGGATATAGCCCTTTCGTAGCTGGTGGTCCATGAAGGCGGAGACTTCTTCTTGCTCCATGACCAAAAGGGGAATCAATCTGCCCTTCTTTGGTTTATATCCTTCTTTTGTTTTTATTGCATGGTCCCATGGTTTACGTGTGGGCATGCATTCTGATTCCTTCTTATGGAATTGTTCTATATACTGGTGGTATTGTGGTGGCACGAGTTTCTCGGCTGTTTCTGCTGGTTCCTCCACCTTTGCCTTTGACTTTTCCTCTAGGACGTGAATGGTTGTATAAACCTGGTATGCTGTGTCCTGTTCTTCCTTTTCTAGAATGCAGAGGAACACAAGCTTTTCTTGGAGACGATGGCAGTGGCATGGGCATCTGTTAAGTTTGACTGTGCCAGTCTGCCAGTCTATATCAGGGTTGTGGCATTGTAGCCACGAATATCTGAGGATCAAGGAATTCTTTCCGAGATCTGTGACTTCTGCAGTAACCGTCTCGCAGTGTCCTTGGAAGTCGATGACTAATTCTGTGGTGTGGGTGATGTTACCAGCAGAGTTCTTGGTTCCATCCACATTGTAGACCAGAATAGGATGTTGTAAGGGTGTAAGCAGGATGTCATTAGCTTTAGCCCATTCGGTGTCTACGAATATCATGTTAGCTCCACTATCTAGGAGGACCTCCGTGTGATGAAATGTCTTGTTTTCAGTGAGTGGTGCAACCTTAATCTTCATGACTATTTCCTTAGAAGGGTTAGCACTTTGCACAAAAATACCTTGGTCTGGGATTTGTTGTGATGGTGATAAAGAGGAATTAAGCCCATGTTTAGTGTCCGTGGCGAGCTGCAGACTAGCCATAGGCCCCTCTGACAGCAATTCTGTAAATAATGAGTCCACGTCAGATACATCGGTATCGTAAGAGTCTGTTTTGTAAACTACACAGTCCATGTCTGTGGCGAGGGAAGCAAACCTATTGCCCATGGGAGACCCAGAACTCCTCAGGCTTAGGCTTTTCCCAAGTTTGAGAACTACTTTTGAGCTTCTTCGAAGCTCATGTTCTTTACAAACCATTTCCAGTTCAATTTCTCGTCCCTGACCTTGGGGTTCTTCTTTTGGAACTCCTGGATCTTCTTCTCCATTGCACATATCTGTGCCTTGAGGTCTTTACCGTCATCGGACTCCTCATCGTCTGAATCATCCTTTTTCGTGGCCCTGACTTCTTGGGCCTTGCCTTTCCCTTTGTTGTGATGGGAGCATGATGGCTTGTGCCTGCCACCCAGGAATTTGCATTCACTGCACTGATGTTTTGGGTCAGGGCGGTCTTTGGCACCATGGCCTTCTTTGCCACAGTTGTAACATTTCATTTTACTGCTTTGGGCAGTGCTGATGTCCATTGCATCCTTATTGCAGGACTTCCCTTTTCCATTTCCTTCTCTCCAGTTGGTCCTTCCTTTTAGGAACTCAATGGATTGAAGGCGTTGTTCCAATAGGTGGGCTTCCATAACCATTTCATTAAGGGTTAATTCTCCCTTATCGTCCTTTTCCTTGATGGCGCGTTTAATCATGTCTTCTTTGATCTTGTTGCTGAGATTAAGCCAAAGAAGGTGGTGTGTGTATTTGTCATCTATGCATGACAAGCACCTTTTGTTTTCCCAGGCTACGAGGAAGTCGTCAATCCTGGTGTTTCCTTGCTTCAAGTGCTCTATCTTAGCAACGTTGAAGTCTACTTTGTTCAATGTGCAGAACATGCTCTCCATGTCCGCGACGAGTTCCAGCCATGTGTACGTACCAGCTTGTACCATGGGTAATCTGACTTGTGCAAATTCGCTGGCCTTGGCACCGTGCATTTGTAATAGCACCACGTACATTGCTCTGTTGGAGCCAGGCTTTATTATCTTGTTGTTGGTGGCAAGCCATCCTTTCATGGCCGTCCACCATTGGTTGAACTTTAGGTAAGAACCTTCAAAGGTTCCAGGGTCCGAGTAGATTTTGATCTTTGACGATGATGGGGGGTCTGTGGGTGTGGGTGCCACAGCCCCTGGCATAGTCACCATTTGCATGGGCTCAGCCTCCTCCAGTTCCTGGATTTTGGCCTGCAGCTCATCAATGGTGGCTCTTTGTGAGTCCAGCATGTTTCTCTGAGTTGCTATGGCACCATTGAGCCACATGACTGTATTTTGGGTGGTTTGGAGAGCACCCCTTTGTCCTTTGATAATTGTGTCTTGCGACACGAAGTATTCACATAGTATGTTGACTGATATGGACCAGTCAGTGGATTGCATGAGAAGTTCTCTAACTGCTGCTGCCATTGTGTAAGGTGATTTAGATTAAAGGTGGGGGGTCCTGTGTAAAAATGGTACTACAGGTAACGACTTGGTTTCTTCAAAGCTCTGCGATCGTGGAGGTGGTACGTCTTCCGGGGCAGTGGTAAAGCTTTCTTGGGATGAACTTTCCTCTCTGGTTTGTTGTTGGATTCTTCCTCCCTCTCTCTCTTCAGGATCCGAATTCCTAAAGATGATAACTCGACATCTGCAGTTATGTCTAGCCTGTTCTGCTGAAGTAATAACTCTGCATTTGGAGTGTCGAAGTCATAAGAGGCGAGGTAATTGTACCTGTTCTCTAGGAGGTGAGCATGTTCACCAGGCGTAATTGTTGTCAGCTGAGTGCCGACTGGGGAGGCGTCATTTGGGTCTACTGACTCTGCTCTGAGGGGAGGGTTGTCAAGGGTTGTGTCGTAATTGGGGAGGGCTGACTCTTGGTCTAGCCAAAACTCTGAGCCTGCTAGGACTGCTAATCTCAATCCTATGGCTACTGCTTTCAACGGGTTCTTCCAATGTGCTGTTTCGGGGTCTCCTAACAAAGACAGCCTGAAGGAAGCGCTTAATGCCTCTAAGAAGGCAGTTGTTTCATGGCTGAGGGATATCGGCATTTGTCAGCTCATACTCCCTGAGGTGTCCTCTACACTCGAGATGCTGTTGTTGGGCATTAGCTCTGGCGAGGAGCCCCTGAATAGACCTTTGGAGTACTGCACTAGATAGAATGGGTGAGGAGGACGTCCCCTGCGAACAGAGCGAGAGTCTGGTGAGTGACAAAAGGCACTGAAGGCTCAGGTTAGCCTTCTACGATGTCTTTCCTTGGTGAGAGAACACGCACTTGCAGCGTATGCAAAGGTGCAAGGCAGTAAGAGTAAAAAATGGCAAGGTACAGCGAAAAGAGTTTAGTTCAAGTGAAACAACCCAAGGAGCTAAATGTAGCTGTAGGTTGCCAACTCAAACCAATGACTCAAGAGAGTAGTAGGAGCTTATGGGGAAGACTCCAAGTGAACTAAACTGGAGTTCACTGGAGCAG
>JBBPLN010000551.1:0-17647 GCA_038089815.1 Sutorius eximius | reverse complement strand
AGGCTGCACATGAGGTCTGACCAGCGGGCAACAAATTTGGTTCCGATCGACGTTTTGATGAGTGAAAGCATCTCCTCATCCGAAGATGTATCCATAGGGATAGAAATTTTGTTTATTATCTCTAGTGATTCTTTGAGTGCCTTGTTATATGCCGAGATTATCACGACGGGATGAATGTCACGCTCGAGCTGAGAAAGCGACTGCGCGAGGATTTCGCCGGCTGGCGAGATATCAGACGACCTTGCACAAAAAACTGTTTGAGGTATACCTAGGATGATCACGCTTGTCGTTCCGTCACCACACTCCTCATCCTGAGTCCGGCTGAGCTCGATCATGTTCTTTGCGGCGGGGTGAGCAACGTCGATCTCACGCAGGATCGCGTTACCGTCGTTGGTCAGCCTTGGGAACGTAAGGTGGGCGTGGAGAGGACTTGCAGAGACGACGGACGTACAGGATACCGCCCATGGGATCCAGGATCATCTTGAGCATGGCCTTGGGTCCCAAACACGTTCGGATCACGTCAGCGATGGTCTAGTTGGAAGAAAGGCTGTGAGACGAGGACATGATGGTGATGGTTCCGCGTCGCACCTTGGCAGCCGTGATATTCGAGATCTGTGCCTTTCTGCCCGACTGCCTCTCGGGCGCGGTATCTGGCAGGGAGTCGATCAATAACGTGCAAAATGTGATGGGACGATCATATACTCATGACAAAGACTGGCGTCTGTCCAGCTTGCATCTCGTCTGGCCTTGGACTTGGTATCCACTCGAGAGAGACGTCGCGCTCATCTCGACGTGACACTCATCACGTGCACGTCACATCGTCACATCCACTACTGAGGATGGAGTACAGATATGGAACCTACAGACTTGATCAATCTACCTGCTCGCGACCCTCCCACATGGATCCCTTTGAAGTGCGGATGCAATTCCTGGGTCTTTTGCGAAAACTCAACGCGTGAGTGGTTCAGCACTTACACCATCGCTTTTGCCACTCACGACTCCCCTCCAATGTCTCGTCAATGCGACATGCAGAACACAACAATCAATACAAAAAGTGGTCACCTACGCGCTCAAGTATTTTTCCAGATGTGGCGAGGACTTGTGGGAGTGCGTCGTTGAAGAGTGTCAAAAAGTGTGTCTTTTTTGGTTATTCTCTATACTATGAGCTTGAGGTGGCAAATTGTTACCCAGGCAGGGCTAACGCTGATTCTGCCAGGGATCCATCAACCAACGGATCAACATCCTTTATTTCCTCGACTCGCTCTGCGAGTCGTCCCTTCTTGCAAAGGCACACCAACCACCACCTGCCGAGTCATCTTCGTATGTCCCCCTTCTCGTTATGTATTATCCGTACTTGTTGGTTCATGTGGCTGACGCAGCGTACCAGAAATGCCAAGCAACCAAATCCATCATTTTACGTCGATTATGTCTCCCGGGACCTTCGCCAGATCGTCGAATGTGTCGTCCCCGTTGGACGACAGGGACTTCCCAACCTGACGAGCACAAAACAAGTTCAAGCTTCCATTCTCTTGGAAGACCATCCATACTAACTCGCTAATGTTTGCCCAGATCCTCGAAAACTGGCGCACGAAACGGATCATCGAGCCTCACCGGGTCGATGAAGTGATCCATCTCCTTTCTTCCCGACAATCTCAAGCGACCGAGACATCAGGGACTCCTGCGCCTGCGCCTGCCTCACACGGCCCTTCCTCGCGCAGCCACGGCCCTGGAGGGGACGCCCGCCTTTCTCGCAGCGAGATCTTTAAGCGGATCGAAGAAGACCGCGAACGACATAAACGACTAAGGGAACGACGGTGGGTTCAAGCCCAACCACAAAGTATGTCCCATGGCCAGTCGCACTCCCACGCATCCTCCCCTGCAGGTTCGGGCCCAGGCTCGAGCTCGGGGTCCACAGGCCATACCGCCTACGCACTCGCCTCTTTTCTGCCATTGAGTGAGGGAGAAAATTCCGAACTGGCGTTGGACATTGAATTCGAGAACGAGTGGGAGGCGACGAGCGATTGGAACGAAGATGACGTGGAGGCGATTGCGGAAGAGACGGAGTCGTGTTACCTCCATTTGAGGCCACGAGGCGAGGGGGAGGGCCAAGATCAAGGTCAAGCGCAGTCGGTGAGGGCAGAAGAGAGTGCGGAGGAGTTGGCAGAGGGAGAGGGTGGGGAAGAACCGATGGATCTGTCGTAGATGGGCCGATGGATGGTGATGGGTTGCAATGATGGATAGCTAAGCTTGTTCAGTCGGTGAGGCCTTGAGCTCGGAGGCATTCCTGGTTTGCACAAGCAAATCTATACAGGCCGTTACACACCATTGCCGATGTCCATTTCCAGCCGAGGCTGCCTTAGTACTCTGGCAGAAGTTGCCATATGGAGTGCTTAGTCTATCCAGCTTGACCAGCTCATGTCGCAACCCCCGCCATCATTTACGGCGCTGCTAGCAACATTATCGGGGCTCTTTAGGTACCTTCTTGTGCCATCTATACACTTGGATCTTTTGCACCAAACGTGGTCTTCCTTCCATGCAGTTTTGCCGAGTCGTAGTCCAGAAGTCCAACAAGCTGTGGCCGAGGTCTGGGCGTCCGTAATACGCCGCCTGAAGACCTGTGCACGCGAAAGGTTGTTTTCCTGATGGCTAATAATCTCGGTGGTGTCGAAATAGCTGGCAGTGCTTGGATGCTCGCGTTTGCTGTCAAAGTGAGCAGTATCGTTTCCTGCGTTTCCTCTGTACTAATCATTTTTTCCGGGCACACCCAGTCCGTCTCTTCGACACTGCATATGACTTCATCCTCAATATTGGGACCGTTAGTCGACTGTTACCTGGCCGCTGAAAGTCCCGATTTGCTGCACACACTTTTACGACATACAATGATATCCATCATTCATCATTGCAAAGGTGCTGAACAATTCTCTGGCATCGCTGACATAGTCACAGTTCGATTGTTGGCCGCCGTCAGTCAATCGCCCAAAAATGAGGCTGAAGAAGAGCGTCTCTGCTGTGTAATACCACCGACCAGTGTCATTTGCAGTGTGCGTCAAGGGTCTTGATTGTCTCGTGAGTGTTATCATCCTTGTCTTGTCCTATAATTATGAATATCTCGTTTCAAGCACCTCAGCTATTGAAGTTGGCTTCCGTCTTGCAAAACATTCAAAATTTCCCTTCAATCGAGCCTGCTCTCCTCAAAATTTCAGTTGCGGTACTTACAGCAGGGGACATGTCCGTGGCAATGGGTGCAGGGCGTCTATTCATCACTGAAGCTCTCAAACTACCCAAGTTTGGGATTTCCCTTCTCGGCGCCCTCACCGAGCTGTCCTGGGGAGGATGAAAGCCCGTTGCTCTACCTGCTTTACTTAGATCCACTGGAGATCTCTTGGCTGCAGAGCCAAAGCAGACGTTGCGCTTGTTTGCCAGTCTCAGACATGCCGACAAACTCGGGGATGTGGATATCGTATGGAGACGTACCATCGACACTTGGCTTTGTGAACGATTATCTCGCTGGGAATTTAATCCGGACGGTATAGATGAGTTGCGTAACCTTTTGTCGCCATCGGCCTACCTCGAGAAGATGCCGGCACTATCGGCACCGATCGTCCAGCGGACCCTCGACGCGCCTGAGCCGGAGGCTTCGTGGAATGCGTCTCATGTAAATCCAGCCTGGGTCTTACGGACGTGCATGCTCGCGCTCGCAGGGTCAGAGAATGAGTCGTGGAGACAGCAAGTCGACCTGGCGGGATGGGCAAGAGTCTCGCAGCGGTGGTCGTGGTCCAGTGCGCCCTGGCCGGTTTGGTAGCTCTCATACAATCGAGGTAAGAGCGCCCCTTCATATTACTAGAGCACGCCACATTAACGGCGATTCGTGCCAGCGCGCCGAAATCAGACGTTGTCTTGTCCTTTTCAGAGCTATATCTGCGCCTCCGGATGTGCATCATATCGCACTCACGCTCGCTGCGTCTCTGCGCACTCAAAATCCTCTCTTCGAAGCTAGTAACATCGTCCCCGGGCGAGCAGGAAGTGCTTAGGCGGTGTTGGCAGGGGGAAGAGGTCTTGTTGGATGTCCAAGGGGTGCGCGAGCGGGTGTTGAGGATCGGTCGGATTGGACAGGTGGTTAGGAATGACGAGCCGCTAGCGACGGACCTTTGCATCCGATGGTTAGTCCGTGAGTTTCCGTCTCGTCTTGCCTCTGTTCAGCCTCGTTTGAACATTTCCTCAGCGCAACTCAAAGTCAATTTGCGACCGTTGTGATCCCCGACGGCCGAGGCGCTGTCGTCCCTGGCCAAGCGATTCGGGGATTCTGTTTGGGCATGCGTTTTTGAGGAGTTGCAGGCGGTGACCTACACGAAAAAGACGCATGAACTTCCTGAGTGGATGAGCGAGAACGCTGAGGAGGGCGCTAACGACGATCCTTGGGAGGAGGAGCGGACGTGGGGGGATGGCGCTGCGCATAAGCTGAAGAGCGTGATTTCCAGCTGGTTGGACGAGAATCATGATCGAAAAGCTGTCATACTTGTAAGTGTCGGGCTTTCGGTCTTGCGAGGTGTGCCATGTTCATTCCCCCAATAGGAACAGAAACCCGCCGACCGACTTGATCCTGTTTCATTCGAGACGCAGCTACTGTTGACACTTGGTCAATGCTCGTCGTTCGCAGAGAAGCACAATCGGGAGCTCGTCCCCTTCTTCCTGCCGATGGCGGTTAACGACGACACGGTTATGAGTCTCCCCCAGTATAAGCTGAACACATGGCTACTCTGTTTAGTAAATTCACCAACCCCAAGGCGCTCCATGCCACCGAAACGCTCTTCGGGCTCTACCGCACGCTCTTGTCTCACCCTGATCGTAGGCTGCCAACAGTAGCCCTTAGCTGTGTGCTGACGCACAAGCCACCTAATCTCGTGATGCATGAAGAAACACTTTGACATTTCCTGGATGATACGCTGTGGCGGGACGAAATCACGCATCTCGACTTGGCTTCTCTAGACGCCGCTGATCGACCCATGTTCGTGGACGTGACGATTCGTTTACTCTTTGGTGTCATGCTCGAAAGGAAGGGACGTGCGAGGGGAGGGACAGAAGGGCTGCGGTGCTCGGTGCGCTCGCCATGTGTTCAGAGGACGAGCTCGGGCTCCTCGTCGACCTGATGCTGAAACCAATGGGTTCGACTAGTCGCGCCTGGCAGGATGAAGCGTTCACGCTCGCAGAGGTGCCTTTGGGTGTGTCCGCGAAGTAGCAGGCTGGGTTTTTGAACCTCTTGGACGACGTGCTGAGGCATCTCGGGTCGAGGGTGTTGGCGCAGTGGCCTGCCCTTCCTGGGCCTTGTTGCATCAGGACAGACCCGATTAGGATCGCAGCAGGCGGAGGTGCATGGAAGCGGTGCTGGGCCCCGGAGGGCCTTGATATTCCATATTTGGAGTGCACGGTCAGAGGTAAGGTCATGCTGGGTAGAAACACCCCCACAAAATAGGCCTCCTGCCCACCAACTTACGGCACAGAATGCAGGTGTCACCATATTTACCCAAGGCCGTCGCATTGGCAAAGATTTCTACCTGCTCATCCGCTCTTGCTGCCATCACGACCTGCTCACGATAACAGCCTGACTTTGGCAGCGCACATATGAATTGTGCAAATTCCCCACCTTCTGACTCTCCTCGTGGATCGGCCATTCCTCCACCTCAGCCGACTGAAGACTCATTACGTCTTACCATCGGTATGTCGCGTCACCATGTATCATGCATTATATAACCCCCCATGACGTTTTAGAACCTGAAAACCTTGATCAGCTGCTATCGGCATTACCGAATGTAAACGCTCCTGGCTCGCATCGTTCCATTCGCAGCAAACAGACTGCCGTGCCTACTTCTCCCTCAGCTTCTCCCCTCTGGGGCTCGCTGGCCGTGCGACCTTTCCCTCCTTTGCCTGAAGATCTCCATGACAATCCACTAATGGCAAATGAATCAAGTGGAGACAGTTCCCATCAACATGTCGTTTTCGAAGGCGAACGTGCTCCCTCACGAATCGCAAAGCACAACCCTCGCACGCATGTCCAGGTTCACCCCCTTCTTCGCGAGGCCGTCTCCCAAACCACTCGAGGGATCGAGTCTACTATGACGCGGATGTCCCGTCCAAGTGATCCTACCCGGCCGCCCTCTGTTCTGCGCTTGGGAGGGGCTACTAGTTCTCCAAAGAAGCCTGGACATGAATCTCCTCCACCTGCCTCTTCGCCTCGTTCCAGAACGGCATCCCCTCTACGCCGCTTTGGTTGGTCCCCATTCCATCATTCCCGCGAAGACCCCTTCATTCCTGTTGATCCCTTCCGGCTCCGCACTCGTCTCCGCGGTCTGTCTTTCCATAGTCCTGATGTTGAGAACCACCTCTCCTTTGACCCAACGTGCGAGGAAAACCCCTTCTGCTGTTTCGCATCCTTGGATTGTAGTCCTAAAGATCGTTTTCTTTCCCTTCCTCGGGATGCGCGCTATTTCATCCTGGAGACTTTTCCCAGACAAATCTACTTGCACTTGCTTCTTCGCCTCCCTTCCTTATATTTTTCACGGATCGCGAGGGTGTACGAAGACGCTCAGCTTAGCAAACCAGATATGGAACGCATGATTGACACATATTCGAGTTCTCGCCAACTGCAACAACGACAACAACTAGTCAGGTCAAGCCCCATACCCCCCGGTGCTCATTACCATCTTGGTTCTGCCCTGCCCTTCCCTGATGAATGGACGACTACCAACGTTTCGCCGGCATTGGTCAGGTTCAAACAGTCATGGGAAGTGTTCATCGATTCCTTATTGCGTGAATGGAAAACATTGAACCTTGTCTCTGCTCTGCTTCATTCGTATGTATCCACTCATTCCTATATTGGGAGCACTTTAATGACACACCTCGCATTCGATGGCAGAGCTATCATCGCTATGTTCCAGAGTCAGGTAATGGCGAACGACCCTGTCATCAGAACAGCTGCACTCCTTTCGTTGACCTCGGCGTTAATGAGTCTGTCGTATGGGTGTATATATATTGTTAGGTTCGGGACGATGAGAAGCATGTATAAGGCGACACGGTGGGCTGAGGTAGGTGCAACCCATTTTTCCCCTTCTTTCATCCTCACGTCTTTCGCCGATAGGAAGCAGCGAGAACCACGACATTTGTCCTGTGGAATGTGTGGGTGCTATTGGCTATGCCTGCGGTCTGGCTTGCTTGGTGCGTTTCGTGCTTATTCGCCATAGATAGCTCAGGCTCATATATAATTGCTCGGTCTGTCACCCCTGTTCTCGTCATGAACCCTCCAAATCGACATTTTCTCTTTCTATGTATGGGGAAGTAGGTCCATGATCTTTTTTATCGTCGCCATCCTTGCATTCGTTTGGCGATATGGGAGTTCCGCGGACCCTGTTGCCCCGCAGCTTCTTAGCCCTACCGCTGCAATAGGACCAAGGATTGCGATCTCAGCCCTGTTTTTCCTCGGGTTGCTCTACCTCATCGCAATCGTGAAGACGTTGCACAACTACGGCAGACCCACGTCAAATGGATTATTATTTGGGAGGATGGCCTTAGAAAACGGAATGCGAGACATAGTAGAAGATGCCGCACGGGAACGAGAACGAGGAAGTCAGAGGGAACGCGGAAGGAATCACCGGCGTGACGGAGAGCATGGTCACAATTCGACCCGAGCGGGTCGCGGACGCGAACGCACAAGGGGCGGACATGAGCAAGACGCTATGGAACCAAGTGGGTTGTCAGCCATTACGGGCCTTGGCCTCACTGGTCTAGATGAATGCGTGGCTTCCCATGGTCCAGATGAGATGCCGAAGGAGAAACAGCAGCACCGGGCGGAGGCAAGCGCTTAACATTTCGCCTGACTCTAACATCACGAGAGCCCAGGATTTCATACAAAGCCTTATCGTACGAGCCTAGCGTTATTGATCACCCGAAGTTAATGCTTGTTATTTGGTTATTGTACTTGAGAAGGTTTTATAAGCACTTATAATAGTCTTATATGGCCTTGCTCAGGCCCCCATTGTTGTGTGACACGGTGAATGCTCACCATGTCACAAAAACATATGTATCAAGGCACTCAACCAGCCAGCGAGTCATCAGTAAAATGTCTGAGGTAACTCGCTCTGAAGGTGAGCCGGGGCCTTTCAAACAAGGAACAGTACAAGACTTTGTAGGATGCTACATTATGATCAAGAAGACTTGGCCACTTCCACGAAACGGTCGGATAGCGTCACGATGAGAGGACGCCGAAAGTAATTTGTCGTAGAAAACCCTATGGTTGTTGTACATGGATGATATTTCTGCACATACCTGAGTTGGCCGTGATATAAAAAACGAGGATTCAACAGAATAAAAGAGGTAACAACTCATGCCAGAAAGCCAGCGCTATAGTGCTCCCTCAAACAATAGTTTCCGCGGTTTTGGTATATTAGGTAGGGGTAAGAACAAGGCCGGCCTAGGTCATGAATTAGCACCACGTACGTCGAACCAGGAGATTGGACTGTACATCGACGTTCCACAATTCGCAGCTGCATTGCCCATGATAATGCTTTCAGACACACCCGAGATACTGTCGTTCTTTCCGAAAGCAGCAGCGTCGAATAAGTGGTCGGTCGTCTTCTCAAACGATGCAAGCATCATCACGCTGTCCTTCATCTTTGCCACACCGAATCTGGTGATCCCAAGAACTTCACCCTAGGAGACCATTAGGAGACCACGAAATTCCGCAGCGAGTTCTTGCCTTGTAACTCATGACATCCCCAAGAAGCATGACATGTCGAGGGTCGATACTCATACCATGGCTTGACATGGTGAACTGGACTTCGTTGATGATCGTTCGGCGTGCAGCCTCAATGCCAAGAACCTGGGCGGTCTCGATGACATGGTTAGATGTCGTGTGTTCACCGACAATGCCTACGTTTATAAGATATATGGGATCACAATCACATGGAAAGCAATACCCACCCTCTGTCGTCATGACTTTTTGGAGACCATACCCTTCTACGAGTAATTCTTTATCTCCTTTCTTGCCTTTGGAGTCGTCTTTCTCTTTGATGTTGATAATTGCACGCTCGATGGAAGGGACACCCTGACACATAAGGTCATTTAAATGAATACCAGCGAAATTGTCTGGAGAATTACCTTGACAACCACTTCTGGCAATAACCGCTTGAGTTCACGCAGCCGATAGTATTTGTCGGGGCCGTCAACATAGATGCGAAGTCGATTCCGACGCGGAATGACAGTTATGGACTGATGCAGCCGCATTCGGTTCCAGCGAATCCGGATGTTCAGGACAAAGGCGCTTACCTCTTGCTTGACCTTGAGTTTCTTAGCATTGACAATCCCCCACTTGATATCGTCCAGCGTCATTTCCAACTAGAGAACGTATTTCATGAGTTTGGCGCACTACGGAGTTCAACTGCGGACTACCGACCTGTAATTTCTTGACGGCGTCCATGTCTACAATAATTCCAATATATGTATACTCTGGCGCCCACGCCTCTTCTAGGACGGCAGCGACCTATACAGGAAATTGTAGCGTCCTGAAAGGGTGTTAGTGAAAGGGAGGTACATCACCCAGGTGTGTCTTTTCCAGACGACCCTTGACGATGCGAGCCGAAGGCTCGCTGTTGCGTGTAACGAGCTTGCAGCTAATGATAGGCGTGCTGATAAGTTTGGCCGCGTTTATGATCTCTTTGATACGTGGCACTCCCAGGGTGACGTTCATGGATGCGACACCGGCAAAGTGGAAGGTCTTGAGAGTCATCTGAGTCCCTGGCTCACCAATGGACTGTGCGCCGACGGCACCGACGGTCGATCCTATATCAACCCTATTAGTTATCGTGATTAAGCAATGGACTGAATCTACGTACCCGGTTCAATTCTGGCTTTGACGTACCTGACCCAGCAAATGTTCAGGAAGTGGAGCAACTGAGTTTTGGTGACTTTGACCATATTGTCAACGATCGCCTTGTCAGCACCTGTATACAAGATGAGAGTAAGATCTCTCAGAGAGAACGAGACGGCGTACGGGTTGCTCCCAAGGAAAAGTCAGTGTGAGCATCCCATTCGTCGGAACGGTGCAGTGCCTCGAACATCCCGTGGCGCTTCCTAACTCCTGCCAGACGATCGACGATGCCGTTCGCGATGAAATCACGGATGGTAGCAATGTACGCTGGAGTACATTCGCTGGTGAATTTTTGTGTGGCCAGTTCACAATCCATGACCTCCAGGATCTCGAATGGCAACAAGGGGCGATCATCTCTCCCTCCTATGGACTACGTTTCTTGCATCAGCTCACATCCTATATGGGGCGCGAATATGATGTACATACCAATGCATGCTTCAGAGACCGCTCGAATTCTATTGGCTGGGCATCCCCCTCGAGACAAGCAGGATCAAGCCCATCGTCTCCGTACTTGAATTGTACGACTCCCCCTGTGGAATTACGGACGGAAAGATCGTACTGTGTGCTGAGGTCCTCCAAAGCCTTCATCAAACGTCGCTGCATATATCCAGTCTCTGCCGTCTTGACAGCGGTATCCACCAGACCTTCGCGCCCCGAGATAGCATGGAATAAGAATTCGGTGGACGAGAGACCGCTGTAGAAACTGTTCCGAACGAAACCCTTCGAGGGAGGCTCTTTAGATTTCTTGGGGAAATGTGGGAGCGAACGATCCTGGAAACCATCTGGAACACGCTTTCCAGAAATAATTTGCTGCCCGACACAGGCCACCATCTGCGAGACGTTGATCACGGAACCTATCGTCGATCTCAGATAAAACTGCATCGACTGTACGTTTCTTGCCGCTAACCTTTCGACCCACAGGTAGCCATGATAAGAGGGGCATTGTGACGGCTTAGTTCCTCCATACACACCTTTCCGACCTCGTCCCGAACCTTGGACAAAACGGCGGATATAAGTGCTTCGAGTGTTTGCTCCTGGTTACAACCTGGCTTGTTCTCCAACAGCCCTTTCTTTGCTTTCGCGATCAGGTCAACGCATTCGGCATACGCTGCCTCTACTTTCTTCTCTTTCATGCCTCGCAACTTGGGCCCTGGGATAACATCATTGATACCAAGAGAAAACCCGAAATTGGCTGATGACGATGTCAACGCTTAAAAACCTCAAGACCAAGGAAGAGACCCACTGAGCCATCGGGCGCATAGTTTTGCAACGCGATTCATCGCTGCAGCCGCCTCGTGCGGACCATAATCGCGCAATATCACACCGAATATCGACTTCTTCTTCCCGCTCCCGACGGTCGCCTTATCCATAACCCCACACATGATCTCGCTGTTGACGACGACAAGCCACCCGTCATTGGGAGAGAGATCCGGAAGTGGTTTCATAGCGTAACAGTCCGCCCTTGGGTCGTCCACCCTGTTACATTTCGACTCGACGTTGACGAGAACCTTTGATTTTTTATTCGGGCGCATGAGGACGTTGAAAATTTGTTTCCCGGTCCAAAGTCGGACAGGTTTCCAGATCGTAGGCGGGGGTATGTCGATTTGGAGGTCTGCGTCTGCGAAATAACAACATATTTGGGTGAACTGACGGCGGTCAAAGAAGTTGTCACGTTTTGTCATGAGATACGAGGCGGTGATGAAGTCTTGGATGGCTGCAATAACGGGTTCGCCATTCCGAGGGGTCACGAGATTATGCTTGACGCTCATGAGTTCGAGAGCTTCCGTTCGCGCTTCTTCCGTTTGCGGTACGTCTATCAACTAGATGAAGCACGGCAACAGCAACCACACGTTGAAACACCTACGAAGGTTCATCTCGTCACCGTCAAAATCGGCATTGTAAGGCCCACAAACACATTCATTCAGACGGAATGATCGCCACGGCCGTATACGTGCCCGATGACACATGATCGAGAGCTAAGCGGCAGGTGAGATAGAGACAAGCAGTTTCCGATAAACTCTACCTTGTGTAGACTGGGCTGTCGATTGAAGAGGACGATGTCTCCATTGATAATATGCCGTTCCACGACGTCCCCGACACGCAAACCGTCCGCGATCGCACTCCGATTTCCAAACTTGAGGTACTTCTTGAAACCGCTACTGCCTGCAGTGACATAATTTGCGCCAGGGTGGACGTCGCAGCCATTCCGAACCGCCTGCCGGAGCACTTCGATGTTGTGGGATGTGACACGCTCCGGGTAGGTCAATATCTTAGCCACTCGCTCTGGGACCGCGACTTCGTCGATACGCAAGTTGGGATCAGGCGAGATAACAGTGCGACCGGAAAAATCAACACGCTTTCCCGAGAGGTTACCTCGAAAGCGACCTTGCTTTCCCTTCAGTCGCTGCACAAAGCCCCTCATGGGTTTCTGGCCAGCCTGAGACGGGACCCCAGGGAGCTCTGAGTTGATATACATCGCAACAGAAAGCTGTAGAAATTCCCAGTGTTCCTGGTAGAACGACATGAGAACACAACCGCCTCCACTGAATGAAACACACCATGAACTGCGCAGTTGGTGCGCCTTTCGAGAGACCTTGTTTTATAAGCGCATTGGTAAATACTATTTCCGTGAGTTTTACAGTAAGATCATCTTCATTCGAAGCACCGTCCTGCGCGACAGACGGACGGATGCAGACGGGTGGAACAGAAATATATTGCCAAATGTATTCTTCCGGTCGACCAAACTCGGGTTTGAGACCAAGCAATTCGCAATCCTAAGCACATATCGTCAGCTCGGCTTTGGGCAGTCAGCCGCAATGACTCACCTCGTCCGATATCCTCTTGAAGAGATCGAGGGTTTTCAGCGGGTTGAGGTCCTCGTGCACCGCTTTATTGAGATACATCCCAAGCTCCTTCTGTGCTTCCACGGCAGGTGCGAACGTGCGTTTCCACCTCTCCATTTCGTCGACTGTCTTTTTTGCTCTAAATTTGTCGTGTATGATCTTCAAGGCACCAACTTTCTTAACGGCCCCGTTCGTGGCGGAGCAGTACGGGCAATACACGACCTTGCGTGCCATGGTGTTGACTGTCTTGCACAGGGCCTGGCGGTGTACATCTTCGAGACTAGGTCGACGAAAACGTTTAAGAAAAGTACGCCGATCAGGCTCTTCGAGCATGACGCGCGCGCAGGTCTGAAAAAGCGATCAGAAGGATACGTTGAAATATCGTTGCACCTACCTTACATATACATTGTAATATCGCGATCGTATGCTTGAAATAACCGATGTGAAAGACAGGCACGACCAACTTGATGTATGCATAGTGCCCGACGCAATCGACGGAATTTAATCCGCAAGTTTCGCAGAAAGCGTTCTTCTCCGTTGTGCCCTGTATTCCTAGATCAATGACTGTTTCTCAGGCAGCGGTAAACACCTACAAGACGTCGGTCGAGGACGCCATCCTTGACAGGCAGTCGATCGGTGGGTGTGTACAGGTCACGGTGAGTGACCTGGAACTCGGCCAACTTTACGGTGTCCTGTGCATTCAAGATACTAAACTGGAGCTGCTTTCTGAGAAGATGTCAGTACCTATGCGGACGTCACGCAGTGTTACTTGCATGACTTTGGGTGCCTGCGTAGACACGGTTTCTTTCATTGCGGGTGTTCCAACACTGGCATGTAGAGTCGGGTTTTCGTCAGGAGTACTAGGTAGGAATACGGCGGCGTGTGACTATATGGTCACATTGTGTGACACATAGATCGCACTTGCGCGTCGCGTTTGCGTTGCTCCTCATCGTACCGCAATGTCGAGAACATCTTACGATAGATATCTCACCGTATTTTCACCCGAAGGACGGTTGTATCAAGTTGGTATGTTCTTTGTATGTTCACCGACAGTGGGATGCACAGAATTGACGTGAACGCACAGAGTATGCGTTCAAGGCCATCTCTGGCTCTGGACACACGGCCATCTCGGTGAGGGGCAAGGATACGTCGGTCGTCATTACACAGAAGAAAGTCCCCGTACGTTGTTCCAACGATGGGCACGTTCAGCGCTTACGCAGGGCAGGATAAACTCATTGATGCCGTGTCCGTCACACATCTGTTTAGCATCACCCCGACCATCGGATGTGTGATGACTGGTCTCATCGGTAAGGCTCACGACAGCGGCGTCCTCACCGTGGCTCACGTTCTATTAGCTGATGCCAAGGCACAAGTGTTTCGTGCTCAGAGAGAAGCGGCAGAGTGGAGATACAAGTATGGGTACGAGATCACCCCCGACGCACTGGCGCGACGGTTGGCGAATATCAATCAAGTCTATACCCAAAGAGCGGCGATGAGACCATTGGGGATCTGTGAGCCGGTCGCTGGTGCGACAAGAAGCTCTCTGACATGTGTCATAGCGATGATTCTGATTGGCATCGACCCCGAGCATGGACCGCAGTGCTTCAAACTCGACCCTGCCGGCTATTTTGTCGGCTTTCACGCGACAGCGGCCGGTCAGAAACAACAAGAGGCGATGAACCACTTGGAGAAGAAATGGAAAAAGTTGGACAATGGGCGAGGTGCGGACGATGCTGCTACCGCAGGCAAGAAGCTCAGCCGGGCCGAGGTCATCGAGGTGAGAGGAAGCCGACGAGTCGTCTGCAGATCTGACGTTGGTGCAGATCGCGATCGAGGTCATGTCTACCGTTCACGCCACGGATTACAAAGCGAGGGAGATAGAGATTGGAATCGTATCTACGGCAGACGAAGAAAATCCCAAAACGAGGGGGAACTGGAGAGTGATGGACGAGGCTGAAGTGGAGCAACACCTGCTGGCATACGCCGAAAAGGATTGATCGTCTATTTCAGTGCAGCGAAGCGCCACCGCTCTGTAGGCGTTGTCAGTACGTTTCCTCATGGAGATGCGATGCATACCTGGATGGCATCGATTTCGAATTCTTGCAATCGATGGTGTTTCGGTCGCCAGAAGCGAGCAGGGGCATCCCAAAAGTCGCGAAAAGAGGGCTGTTCGACGTTGCCCTCCCATGAGAACGCCTTGCGGTACTCCGGCGGTGCTGCTGGATGCGGGTGTGCTGGTACGCGCGCTGTGGTGGGGGTGAGCGTAGCAAGGTTGTACGAGACCGTACGCACACCAGACACGCTTGCCAACGAAGCGAATGAGTGGCTTGTGAACGGACATGGCGTTTGGAGAGACTTGGAGGTGTGTGTGTGCTTGTTTGTATCAAAGGGAATTACCCGGTCCGGAGGCTGTGCTTGTAGTGATGGATTACCGGGTCTATATGTGACACAAAAGTTTCGTTGATACCCTGAACTTACCCACCAATATGAGTCAAGTACTTGATCAGTATACAGCACTCAAACCGTCCACGTCCAGAGAACAAACCACTGCAATATTCACTACCATCCTCGTCGGTAAGATGTGGTCGTCTTGGTTACCGTCGGTCATATCCTGATCAGTCGTCAGCCGTGACAACGAAACGACTCGATGCAGGGTCCAGGAAAACATTGACCCAGCTCATACTCGACGATCTCAAGGCCACCCTTATTGATAACAGCATATCTCGCCTCTCTAAGGATGGTTCGTCATCTCCTCCCACCGTGCCTGCGTACGACCCACAATCGTCACAGACGTACCTCGAGCCCTCACCACCCTCAAAGCCCTCGGTGGAACACCAGAAGTGGCGAGCATACTCGCCACTTCATCAAATCTCCGCTGTCTCTTGAAACTGTCCACCAAAATTGATGATTCCGTCAAGAACGATGCATTACGATGCGTCGCAAACACCTTGCTTCTCGACGAACCCGCCCGTGCCACCCTTGTTAGCCCAGAAGTCGACGGCGGTAATCTCTGCGTCGACTTGCTTCAGGTCAGCCCCCTCTCTAACGCGTCGCGTCCACTCATATCAATACACAGAAACCCACCGTGGAGCACGTCTTTCTCGCCTCTAGAATTCTCTTCTTCTGCACTGCCTCCATCTCTTCCGCCGCGCAATTCGTCCAGTGGTTGGTCGAACATAAACGACCCAATGTGCCTGGTTCTGGGACTGCAGTCGACTTAATCGGATCCAAGCTGGACGACCTCGCCGGATTGATGAAAGAAGAACACCCTGGCGTCAGGGAAGCCACCACGGATTTGCTCAAGCTAATATTCAACCTTTTTGTTCACTATCCAAAAGTGCGCCATACATCGATTATTTCACGTCAGTACTGATCCGTTTCGCAGCTCGTCGACTGTGAAATACAGAGTCCCGAGGTTACAAGTTCGGATGCTAACGATAAAGTGATGGGTGATTATTGGAGCTCCAGGTTAGACGGGCGAGTCTGTCTTTCATACACAAAAATACATTTGTCCGTCTCACCTAATTCTGTTCAGCCTTTTACTTCCCCTTCTTCATGCTTTTCATGTCAACTCCCCTTCCAACAACCCTTTGGATGTACCACTCCCCCACATTATCCATTCTCTAATCATAGTCCCTGTCCTCCCAACTAATCAACATCTCTGGTTCGGGAAGCGATCCTCAGCGCCTACGCCTCCCGAACCCGCTAGTCCATCATTAGCTGGGTCATCGAACCGTGACAATCACACCAGTTTCAAAGACACAAAATCACGGTTAATTGAGCGTGCATCCTGCGTTTTGTCAGCAGGGCGGCGCTCGCTATCCCGTTCAACGGGATCCCGCTCGTCCACGCCAGTTCCCCAAGACTCGGCGCTGCGTGCGTACGAGCTGCTGGATGCGACACTTGCCTACTTTATGCCCGGTGACATCCACCCCGATGATCCTAGCATTCGAAGTCGGCTGCCGGACGGGGAAGCCCTGGACGATCTCGTTTCTCCTCTCGTCATTCTCATCACGCGTTTCTGCCTGGGCGACGAGAACGCCAAACTCCGGATAAGGCATTGGTTCATCCCAGACAATCTGGATCGAACGAACCCACTGGAGGCACGGTCCGATCTGTTGGGCAGGTGTCTACGCCTCCTACAAAGTTTATATCACACCCGCCTGAATAGGGTCTGCGGAGAGATGTTTTTTGCCATGTGCGACTGTGATGGTGAGCGACACGTCTATTGTTCGCGTTCTGCGCTGAGATGGGTGACGTTAGCGACGACCCTGTCGGGGTACCTCGGCTACGGGAACGTCGCTGGATTCCTCTTTCATAAAAGAGGGGTTATCCATGCGCCTCCACGGTCGGGCACGTCGGGAGCGCCAACGACGACCGCCACTGGCTTACCCATCAATCCAATCACGGGAACGGTCGAGAAGGACGATGCGATCTCCATGACGGACGAGGAAAAGGAGGCGGAAGCAGACAAGTTGTTCGCACTCTTTGATCGGCTAGAGAAAACCGGTACGCTGCCTGCCGGCCAGAACCCCATAAGAAGGGCAATACAAGAAGGGAGGAAAGGATAGTTTACGTCGATACTGTTCTGTTCCGGTCGATTATAACTTGCGGATGATCAATTGATCACCCGGTGTGTCACATTTTGCGCGTCTAGTGAGTCAAGTATACAAAGTACTAGGCAAATGCAAAACGAGTTTCAACCGATGAAGCGGATGGTGCAATCAATCGAAGGTAACCTTCTTGCCTTCAAACTGCGTAATACCACCTGTCCGCACGCCTCGTCCTCTTCCCCCTCCACCTCTGTCTCCGCCACGGCCGCGACCACCACCACGACCGCGATCGCCAGATGGCTTCGAGTCGATCACCGGTGCGCTACGATCATTTG
>JBBPLN010000550.1:0-17671 GCA_038089815.1 Sutorius eximius | reverse complement strand
AAGACCATCTGGGAATGGGACGCATACGAGAGCGACCATGCACTATACATGAGAGCCGGGCGGAGCAACTACGCCGATATGAATCCCGAGCCCGTGGCAGCGATCCAATTCGCCCGCGAGGCCAACATGCCGAGCATACTCCCCGCTGCGTTCTACCAGCTGTCCACCATTAGCACCGCGTTCGACTTTGACACCCAAGCGAGAAAAAGTCCCAGCTTGCTATCCGACCACCGCTGCGCCCGGTGGTCCGAACTATCCAAAGAGGACTTTACCTGTCTCCAAGCCGGACGGGACCGATTGCACGCGTGCATGCGCAAGATTAGGTTGTACATGACGTATGGGATTCCAGAGGAGGTCAAGTGTCGGCAGGTTTGGAACTTGATGCCGCCGCCCGAGTCTAACGATGCCTTGCATGATTTGGAGGCGTTGTGTCAGCCGGATAAGTTGCCTGGGGTGTATATGTGTCGGTCTTGTCGGGACAAGGTGAATGCTCGGGCGAGGAAAGAACCAATTTGGGTGTTGTTGCCCGAGTATTTCCGTCTTCAGCCTTGTTGGCATGTCATGGGCTGTCGCAATCTATTCATAATACATATTCATCTGTTAGTTGAATAGATATAAAGCTGTCCGCAGACTTTTACGAGGCAAGGAGAGGAGCACCTGCTAATTGCAGATTAGGTATAAATAAATATAAACATCTCGCTGACCTGGTGGAGCATCGTTCAACACGGTCTACAGGTGCGAGTCGTAACCATTTAGCTTCACGTCTGTATCATGGTACAGTTGGGAACCGTGAAATCTCATTATTGATAATTTTCCACTGCAGAGGTTTCGACTTCACCAACTTGCAGTGGATTACGAGTAATCCACACGCAGACGAATCACACAATCGAGGCTCCTTCTACCAGATCCGCCTAGTACCACTGCAGCACGCAGGGTATCGATACGGCTACCCCCCATGGTATCGCCACCGGGACATGCTACCGAACGAGCCTGGGTGGGTGAATCAAAGCTATGGGTGCATCAATCACCGGTCATCATGGGTCCACACCTTTCGACGACATGTACATGTTGAGTTCGTATGGTTTTTCTGTACTGGTCGAGTTTGGGTTGCTCGCTCATGTGCATCCTATCAACGAGGGAGATTTCGGCTTACCGGTCGATGCTTTACTACCGTCGTTGTTCTTGTTGCAGGCAAACCCCTGAGGGCAGCACTGAACGAAATGGCCGACCCTACCGAATCGCTAGCCCTACCGTTGAGCCACCCATTCTCCAGCATTGTCGATAAATACTTGTATTTCAAGCTATGATCACGTTACACCCTGACAAACTCAAAAGTCTGGAGTATGGTAGGTATCGATATGTGCACGCTCGTTCGGTTGAACAACGTCAAAGTACTCTGGCAACGTGGCGAACAGCAGTTCTCGCTCCCACTTGACATCCCGTCTAGTCATCGACAAGCACGTGTGACACATGTGGCCCTCCAGGGCCGTGCCATCGCAAACCTGCAACAACCCCGTGAGGATATCGTTCGGATGAACCAACTTGACCGCAGTCTTCCTCCAACCCTGAACACACTTTGCATCGAGCAATCGCTCGGGTAGAAAGTGCACGAGACTAGCCATGTGATTAGCTATCGCTTGCTTACCCCTCTGCAGGCGACGCAGTTCGTCCTCGGTAAGGAGAAACCACATGGCCCTTCGTATCTTGGGCTGCGCGGGTGTCGGGTTGTCGTACCTGCCCGCAACGCTCACCAAATTCCAGACATTCTTGGGGTTCATGCGCGTGAGCTCGTAAAACGCCGCCGCGACTCGTCTGGCCCGGGTTCGACGACCTTGGCAATGCGGGCAAGGCGAATGTACGACGCAGGCTCTGGAACGAATGCATCCCACGGGACGCCGCTCTCCGTTTTCTCATGCATGCGATAGGTATTTACAGCACGGGACTCAAAGGCATCCTACTCGTATACGTTCTTGGGCCAATCTTGCCTGATCAGGTACTCGATCATGCACTCGATGTCATCTGCGACGTACTTGTCGGCGAGGACGAGCAGTGGGAACGTATCAATTGCGTTGATGGTCATGTACCTCCTGAATACCAGCGCGCTGGGATGCGTGTGCACACGACAAGTCGAGGGTATTAAAACGACAAGATAGGGGCTAGTCACGAGGGGCGTACATGGCGTTGAAGAACCCGGTGAGGTGAGCAGGGTGGTCGAACAGACGTACGACGGGGGTGCCCTCAAAGTACTCGTTCGTATCGGTTTCGTGTGGAGACGCAGCCGGTAATAGGAGCATCGAGAGACCCTTGCGGTGGAGCTTGAACAGGCAGAGGGTGGTTTTTCGGGTATTCGGCATGGTATCGATGTGGGGGTTCAAGTAATGGTTGTCGTGCAGGGGCTTGCCCTATTTAGTGACAAGATAGGGGCTCTTATCGGGCCGCGCCACTATACCTCAAGATCGAACAGCTACACAAAGATCTGAGGGAGCTTGCGTATCATACTCAGCAGACCATATAGGACGTTACTGCTTGACGTAGACCATTTGTGATTGGATGAAGTCGGTTCGGAAAGGCAAAAATGTAGGGTCCTTTGGCAACAAAATGACGAGTTGGCCTGACTCGGGGTGGTTCCAAGTTACTTTCTATTAACATCCCATCCTGCTCACCCTCACATCTCGGAACCAATCCACCGCACGGTCTGTCATCCAAAGACTGTATTGTCGTCGTCCCACCCCAGCTTGGATGACGCAAACATGTATAAGCAAAGGTGGCTCCCAGGCAATGACGTCATAACCTGGTTGAACCCCATATGACCACGACCAGACTCGCAGCTGTTCCATACCTCTCAATCTAGGAATGTTTCTTCAATTCGATTCAATCAGATACCCCGCACGATCGAAACCCCTCTCCCGGTCGATCTTGCCGTCCATGCGGTGGTCTTTTTTTGGTCTTTGAAGAGTCTTTTCGAAGGAGAGAAGGACGCCCTTCTGGGAAGAGACCGGTTGAGTATTGTGTATGCAATATTCAGTCATACCTGGCAAATGAAATTCCGCAAGAGGAGGCCAAGTGTCGACGAATTTGGAATCTATCCCGGAGCTCAAGTCGAAGACTACCACCCGGTCGTTCATGTGCCGGTCTTGCAGGGGAAAAGGTGAATACAACTTTTTTCCGATTTTCCTGAGCTGCACAAGCATGTACAGCGCTTCATAGTCGAACGCAGAACACCTGTAGCCTCCGAGTCGTATGATATCTGTTACATTCGGCAAACGCACCGAGTCAAAGGCTATCGCAACCTTGTAAGGTGCCCTTTGGGATGGGCTGGTAACCGGGTTTGACCGGACGACTACCAGCCCTGGTTTAGGTTACGTCGTTGGTTGGTCACTGGACTACCCGTTACCATCGCGGTTCCTTTTGCACGAGTCACTGAGATGGCCATACCTGTACGGTCAAGACGTCCATTCCAAGCAATCCCGGGACTTGGAACGACGGCTGGCGCTGTGGTGGCCAACGGCATTACCAGCTTCAAGCTAGTTATGATGTAATGCGACTGGCGCTAGGTGTGGCAGTGCTCATCCACATCCGCTCTACTCCGGCCAAACGATCGTGCAACACTCTTTCGTCACTCTCTCATCCATGTCATCCTCCCAGTCTACAGACAATCAACCAGAAGAACTAATCCCAGAACAAAAATCACCCATCTCTTGCATTGCATTCTGGCCCGATGGCGCCAGATTAATTGCCGTCGTTGGCTCAGGGTTACAGATCTGGAACGTCAAGGAGAAAACCCGCGAAGGCGAGGCCATCCGCGGCGGTTTCTTCACCAACTTCACCACCGTCGCCGTCTCTACCGACGGTAAAAAATTCGCCACAGGTGGCACATATAGAGATGGCGGCCAGGTCCTCCTCTGGGACGCTAACAGTCGTCAAATCGAGTATACGTTCGACAAGCCCGCCATCAGCCGTTGTCTTTGCGTCGTACATTTCAGCAGTGGCACGCGCTTCTTGGCGTATGCGTTCGAGAGGGAGTACATGTCGGATAGTCTGGAGGTGAGGAACGCCACGGACGGGAGCTGCGTTTGTGTGCTTGAGCCTCGCAAGGGGAATAACCGATGTACGCGATTCTCCCCAGACGACACGCGGCTCGCAGCGTGTGGCGTCTGCATACAGATATGGGACCTCGCCACCGGTCGACCGTCGCTGGAGATCAAACAGCGCGCACACTCGCTGGAGTGGGTCAAGGACGGCCACCACATTGTCGCCTATAACCTCGCCAACGGCCAGCTCATGATGTACGACACCCGCACAGGCGCACAAATACGCAGCTGGCGTGATCGGCCTGCGGGCATCCCTGCGCCACACTCATGGCCCAACATCTGCATGTCCGTCTCTCCCAATGGTCGTCTTTTGGCGAGCGTGCGCGGAAATACGGTGTTTGTGTGGGATTTGGAGAACGCACGGGAAGTGACGCGGTACGCCTTTCCGCGGGACATGCCCTGCGTTGCCTATTCTCCAAATGGCGATTCTATTGCCATGGGTTCTTTTATCTGCAAAGCGCCAAAGGAGCATGATGCCCTGGTATGTTGTTCTCATTGTGACCCATTATTGTACTAATCCGAGCGTCTCATTAGGTGGTAAAGAGTGTTCCTAATGTAGGTTCCGCTTTGTTACGTTCACCGTCCCACACGCTTATCGGTCTCAGTAGCGCTGTGGTGCGAATAATTAATTCGCACTCAGATGGCCATCTAATTGTTGGGATGTACGTCTATTTGGTCTTCTCCTCTCTCTCTTTTGTTGACGCCGTTGTAGATCCTTGGTCACCCGCCCCCTTTAGCGGGGTGTGGTTGGAGAATGTATGCGAGAGGCACGGAAGTGTGGACACGGACATGCCTAGCCGTATATACCCTTGTCAGTCTGAGCTGTGGAGTTGGCGTTCTCATGTGTCGTTATACCTGTCGTGCTTGTACGTGTTTTTTTTGCTTTCGCCCTGGTCGATGTGTATTCTACAACTCAGCAACGTAATGGAACACCAGGGTATAATACGTCCACATGGGCTGCGGGTTCGTCGCGTGTCGCGTCTATTGGAAGTCGACGACAGTCGCAAACTCCTCCCCGTCCCCATCCAAGTTCCGTTCCTCCACCGTGCGCCATACCCTACCCCTCACGCCATCTAGAGAATAACCGTAGTACTGTTGGGGACCCGGGACCTTCCACGACGCGGATGGATCACCGACGACGGCCACACACAACTCGCCCGTAGTGTCGACCGAGAACTTGTAGACCAGTCTACTGTGGCCTCTGGACCACCCCTCGGGATCGTGCTGGAAAACAACACAGAGACCCCGGACGAACCCGTTGTTGGAGACATCGACGAGGTTGGCATGCCACAAGGCCTCGACGGAAAAAATGTCGTGCCATGCGGTAGTGATTTGGGGGACGTCTTCGACGCTGTAGATGATCGCGTTTAAATCGGCGTTGTTATTATCGTTCTCCCCATCACCGCTATCACTGGTCGCGTTGGGGCTTCTGTCGTCTGCCGCGGAGGTGGAGGCGGAGATAGGGAGGGAACGGGAAGCGGGGAGGATATAGTCGATGCACACGTGTCGCGTTTGCATGTCAGGAGACGCATACGTGTGCATGAACCGGAGCGTCGTTGCGTGCGTGATCGGGTCGACGGTAGAGTCGCGGATGGGGGCGAACCATATCGATCTAGGGTTGTGTGTGGCCATCTCGTGTGTGAGGCGGAGTTCGTGGACGATGGGTCGGTCCCCATTCAAATCCGAGGCCGAAGCCGGAACCGACTCGGAGCTGCTGTTCGGTGCGGAATTCGGAGGGGCATGAGTGACGTCGTCTACGTCCGGGAGGGTGAATGTCTGGATGATCTCGCTCTCACCGGGGCCACCGTGAGTGAGGTAACAGCGGGAGACCACGAGGAGGTGGGTCCGTGTAAAGTGGACCTCGACGAAGGGGGGTAACCACGGCCCGGGATAATTCAAGAGGATATCCTGACCCCGATAAGCGTCTGCTTGTCAATGCGTGCTGATGGACCTACCAGTCGCGTTCGAAAGCGAGGAAACTTGTAGAACCGTCGGCATCGGGGGTCGAATACCAGCGAGTGTCTGAGCTCCCTCATGCTGTCGAGCGAGACAAGCACGTACGGCGCAATGCCGCTATCGATTCGGATATTCGGCATGAACACCTCCCTTGGAAAACACCAGGTCGGCACATCAAACGTCTCCGGACCCAACCAGTGTCCCGTATCATCATCCACTATAAACTGGAGGAGCTTCCTAAGGAAAAATCATCAATGACATAGGACTTGATGAGAAGGAACCTATCACCAGGACGACATACACCGGACCCACAAGTCGTCCCCTTCGGAGATGCACAACGACATAGATGAAATGCCCCCGCTCACTCATCACAGATGCAGAATCCCACGACCCAAACGACCCATGATCCCACAACACGCGCTCCGAACCCCCTTCGACATCGTGCACACGCAGCTGGTTCATATCCTTGGTCGCGATCAGCCATCGCCCACAGACCCATTGAAGCTGATCGTTGATTGTGTGTGGCGGTTGAGGGTCGATGTAGCTCCTCGCCGAGACGTGCACAAGTGGCTGGGTCGTCCACGTGCTCGCGACGCGCGCAGAGTGGACGAGCGCGCGCTGGAGAAAGCGCGTGGATTGCCAGGTAAAGGGGCCCGGTGGGAGCAGGAGGCGGGCGGTGGCGTAGATGGTTCGCCAGAGGGCGGGGTCATCGACGATCGCGCAGAAGGGTACGGATACCTGGACATGTCGAATAAGAATGTCGCGTGCAAGGAGCAGGCAACGAGACTGGACGTACCGTTCGTAGACGAATCAGATCTCGAGGGTCTAAAAGACAGAGGATGTGGTATTTCGTTTCTACCGGAAGAGCCGCCCAGCTGGTGGTGGTTCGCATGTTGGTTCGCTGGGAAACGTTGGGTTCAAGTCCCACTTGCTGAACATGCACGGGGTCAACGATATCGCCCACGGCATCGGTCATGGCAAAACGGAAACTATTTACTAACTCGGAAAGCATTAGTAACCTTTACTTCGGACGCTAAAACCCAGTTCCTGCCGAGACAAACTGTCTCAGCGCGTGCATCAGCTTAGTTATTCCTGGACCTTTTAGGGGCCATGGTTTTCACCCCGGAAACTCGACCTCTTAATTACATAATATTTTAGTTCTCAAACGTCAAAACGTGGGAATTTGGCATCTACACACTGTAGTGCTCGTATCCTCAGAAAAAAAACATTGTTTTTATGCGCTATAAATGACCGTTGAGGTTCATGAAATGTTCCTGTGCGCTTAAAGCTTTCAGAACGGTGTAGTGGAAGGTGTTGTCGTGCTGGTCTGTATTTCTTCAGCCTTCTGTGCGAGCGTGGGAATTCGGATAAACTCGGGCCGGTTCGACCCATTGCTACGTGAAGTAGGACGTCGCGCTCTACCCCTCGATTTGCGCCCTCGCCCCCTCATTCCTTGTTGTCACACGCACCTCGCTTGCAGACAACACAACGACGGCCGTCGCCGTCGTTGTGCCTCGCTCCCTCGTTCCTCACGGCCGCGCCCACCTCGCCCGCAGACGACAACGTGACGGCGGCGACGACGTGATCCTTTTGCGATCACTTCATCATTGTCGTGTCCTTATCCTCGCCCAGGTCGCCCTCTCGCCCTCACCTGTGCGCCCTCACCCTCGCGACGACAGCACGACGACGACGATGCGATCGCGTCGTTGTCGTCATATCCTTGTCCTTGCCTAGGTCGTCTTCTCACCCTCACCCTCTCGTCCTCACCCGTACACCCTCATCCGTGCGCCTTCACCCTCGCGACGACAACACGACGACGACGACGCGATCACAGAAGCGTGATCGCGTCGTCCTTGTCGTATCCTTGTCCTTGTCCGGGTCGCCTTCTCGTCCTCACCCGTGCATCCTCACCCGCACGCCTTCACCCTCGCGACAACAACACAACGACAACGACGTGATCACAGAAGCGCGATCGTCTCGTTGTCGTTGTGTCGTTGTCCTCGCCCTCTCGTGGCCGCGGCCGCCCACGGGTATACCCACCGGGTACGGGTAGGGATATGGGTGTCTGACCAGTCTACCCGCACCTGCACCCCTCACTATATTACCCTGGCCACCATACCGACCTCCTGGGCGGCGTGTTAACAACGCAACTCAGGAAACTTGATGCAATCTGTGACCTTCCGTATGAATGTTTCTCACTCGCTGCTTTGGCGATCACAAGGTAAGTGCGCTCCTTCATCTAATGGGTCTTCTTTTAAAAGCTCTGCACCAGTTATTTTCGCTGGTGTCGTCAGATCTTCCGCACATCAGGTAATGCTATACACTAGATTTGCTGTAGGTTTTCTCTCACACAGAGCGAGGTGTACGCGGTTCTCCGCGACTCTTAGATAGCGAGAGTGGAGTTGTATGTTCTCTATCTGTCTTTGCATGTAATTGGGTCCAGGTGCTGCCCGGAGGGCCTTGATATTCAATTGTCATGCGAGTAAATGTCGTTCGCCCATGTCCAGATACAGACAAGCAAATTGAAACAAGAGTTCGAGAGGTTTCGCATTACAGTAACGAAAAAGTGTGTAGGCTATCCACAGTGTATAATGCAGCCGTCAAGGCCTTGCAAACGAGCAATGGCTCCTAAAGAGTCGACCTCCGATTCTTCCAGCACAACCTGGACGTCCATGACCAAAGCAGACAAAAGTACATCCAAACGTTCGCTTCGCAAGTATCGCAACAATAGTGAGATCCTATAAGACGAAGATACACACAACAACCAGTTCGTGACTGAGGAGAGTGGTGGGACAATGCATGGGCAAGAGTAATGGCGAAGTGAGACATGATGCAGATCACGAAGACATGGTTCTGTTAGGGCCCTTGCTCAGTACGGGTTTGAACAGTTCAACGAGGAAGCAGGGATGCTTACAAAGCGGGAATTCATGCAATAATGCAACCCTGATAACTTGATTGATGCTCATTAACCGGTATTTGCGGTATGCAGGGGTCTGATTCGGTGGAGACACCGGATAGGGAGGAGACAAGGGGAGTGTACGTATCCATTGGAGCAGATGACGAGAAGGATCCGTCGCAGAGAAGTCACAAAAACGTTCGAGAAGCGAAGGGATTAATTCTCGGCGATGGGGGTAGGCTACTCCATCACGCTCGTATATATACGCGTCCTGCGACACCGGGGTCAGTCAGCGAAGACAATTGAACAGAGAGCCTCTACCTGTAACGACAGCAGGTGTTGCGTCTGCGTCAGAGTGGACACCACGCCGCCGGGCGGAGCCTCCCATCTGACATCACTTATTGTGTAGGTGCATCCTAGCCGGATTCCAAGTCTCTTGCTGTCTCGCTCGAGGTTGACACCAGCTCTCTATCCGAGAAGAACAAAAAGAGCGCTCGCGGCGATGAAATGCACGGACACCAATCATCACGGATCGCGTAAGGGAGGGAGGATTGCCTGTCAGTGGGATGATAACCCGCCAAGAAAAACCAACACGAGCCCATGCGATACGCACCACAGAGGACAAGTTACTCCAGAAGAGGAATGTGATTGGAACATTCCAGAGTTTCAGACGTGTCGCGGCTCTGCTCTGAGCTTGTCTTTTTGTCCTGCCTGTCAGTGGTGTCTGGTGCTATGAGAACGAGTTCTAATTGTCTCGCGTACGAGTTGCACGGCCACGGGCCACGTGGAACAGGATGAACACTACACCTGCCATTTTCGGGTCATGGCGAGGTCTTCTCTTTACTGGTACGTAGCTGCACGTACGCCTCATCCCATTTGACGATGTAGCATACTCGCGATCCCTTCGATAAATACGCAGGATCCTCCAGACTCGGCAGGGTTCCGCGCTCACTCTTACATTTATAGCTTCGATCTGACGGGGGCTTCAGTGGAGGCCTTGTCTCACATCCTAAATGCACTACCCCAGGAAGCGGGCATTAAATCGGGAAACAATAGAAGGATGTGACATGAAACGTCCAGGGATAAGATAACACGCCGAGCCTTTCTGAGCGCTCGGAACTTTCAGTTCTTCAGCGGGTCGTATGGTGCTTAGAACCACTCAGAACAGACCCTCGTCATGCTCGTTGCCGGAGGACCCCCAATCAGAGCTCTCCAATGGTCTACGAGAGTGTTGTCAGGCGGTAACGTCACAGTCTGCTGAAGTTGAGCAGGAATGCCACCTGCTGTGCATACCCTGCATGAACCAACGTCGTCTGACATATCGGAAGACCGCCTGCTGCCAGTGAAACCACGGTTGATTAGCGTTGATCAACTTGGTCTTGATCTGGTCAGCCGAATCAACCTTACGGGACAACGTACAAAGACCCATATTCATCGATCGCGGTAACCCCTGGATCGAGACTAAGAGATTTCGGACAGCATCCAAGGTAATATCAAAGCCCTCCAGGCAGTACCTCATCCACCAGGACAGAGAGATACACAACCGCAAACTTTGAATGTGACTACACGAATGTAGAGCTCCCCTAGCGACGGCTAGTAGAAATATAAAGAAGCCAATGACGAACGTGCATGGATCACAGGGAGCAGCATCTGTTCAAGCATCCACATATGCGGATGCATAGCAGGCCAATAAATAGGAACACAGACCCGCACAGGACTGAAAACAGCAATATACTTCATACTTATTGGTGGTATCTATGTACAAGGACCAGAAGACTTGTTGCTACGCTCCGAAGGCTTGATGTTCACGAACATGAAGGGAAAAACCATGGCCCTTAAAAGGTCCAGGAAATGCGACCCCAAGTCCAAGTTCGCATCGCGGTCGATCCGGAAAGTCGGGCTTTCTTGTCCAAACCTCCAATATTCAAAGGAGAGGATGATTACAGAGACAAAGTCCGAGTGGAGATAGCCTGAGGCCAAGATAATGATAGAAAACCTTGAGCACTACGTAACCCCAAATCTGATAATCAAACACGAATCGCGATGCGACTACGTCAAGTACAAAAAGTGCTATAACGAGAGTGTGCGGTGTGGTGTGGCTATCTATACAGTGAGAGTGCAATTAAGCGATATTGCGACCATCAAGGTCCCGAAACGAGCGACCACTCCTAACGAATTGCCCTCTGATTCCCTGATACCCCAGGTCCGGACACAACCCGGACATCCCACGATCGAAGACAAGAAAAACCAATGTCCGTCTTGCGACAAAAAGAGAGACCTTGTAGAACGAAGATAATATATAACAATCAGCGCGCGGCTGAGATGTACTGGCAAGATGCGTGCTTGTACATTGGCAGGCGAGAGTGATGATGTGATGAAATGTGATGAACGCAATGATCGATGACCGCAAGCGGGGTTGCGAACGAAGAAATGGTGCTGCTCGGCGTGGTTCAGTTTACGAGGTTTGAACGGTCAAGGAGGATGCTTACGATGCAGTAATTCATGCAATGACGCAGTATGAGCAGTTTGCCATCCAGTTATTGGCCGCATCGGCTGGTATTTCCGATGGGCTGGAGTCTGATTCGGCAGAGGTGTTGGAAGATGGAAAGACAAGGGGGGTGTAGGTGTCCATTGGTGCGGATGACGAGGTGTATGTATCGCAGAAGGGTTGCAAGAACGCTTGAAGGCGAAGACGACTGGTTACCCGATGATGAAGGTAGGCCACCCCATCGCCCTCGTATATATACCTTCCCTAACGCACCGGGTGCGGTCAGCAAAGACAATTGCGAAGGAACCACATAACGGCGTTAATTAAACATTGCCCGTATCATTGCTGCGTCAAGGCGGCTATAATCCCGCCGGGCGGAGCCTCCATGTGACGTCGCTTATTGTGTCAGCACGTCGATGGGATGAATCCTGGCTTCTCCCGTTTTCGCCGAAGACTAACGCCGCGTCTCCGTTTGCGAGAACAAAAGAGCGCATCTGATGCGAAGCATGGACGCCGGTACAACGGACCGAGCAAGCGCGGAGGCCACCTCTTAGGATGTGCGTGTGCCAGGAAAAACCAACGCGAGGTCGTGCGACGACCCTAGGAGACCACTCGGAGGAAGTGAGATGCGAATGGGCCAAGTTCTATAGAGCTGTCGCAGACACGTCGTGGGTTTGCTCCGAGTTGGTCCTTTTGTCTTCCCGGTCGAGTATGGTCCGATGCTATGAGAACGAGTTATTGTCTCGGGTACAAGTCGGGCAGGACCACGTGGGATGAACACTACGGTTGCCTTTTTCGGGTCATCCCGGACACGACTATAAAGGTCTCCTCATTGCCGGTATCCAGCTGCACGACGCCTCGTTCCGTTTGACGATGCGGCATACGCGCAATTCCCATGGTTGCTGCAAGCTCCGAGCTCGGGCGGTTCTGCATTTCACCCTTGCGTTTGGACCCACGTGAAACTCCGATTTGGCATGGGTGCTCTGGTGAGGAATTTGTCTCACCTCTTCACAATGCATCATTCCAGGGGTAACAGTTATATTGGGAGACAATAGATGGATGGCACGACACGTCCCGGGCGGTACCTTTTTGGGTGTTTGGGATTTGGCTGCATGCAAGAGTCGCAGAAGGGACTTTGATTTGGAAATGACAGAGCGCTGCGCGCCTCGTGAACCGTAGGGTTAAGTTCAATGATAGCGACGTGCCAGGTATAGCGGCGTGAGGCCATGGGATTGGATGGTCCCAGTCAGCCCCTCGGACAAGTCCATCACCCACGCCACCACGGCCTGGCCCGTGTCAAAGTGACGAATAGAAGGCAATTCATACGGACGGACCATGATGAAGCAACCGCTTTTTACTAGTCAATACATCGGGTGGAGATAAGGGGTTTCCGTTGGTGGGAATATTCCTACTCGGTACATTATTCCTCAGCAAGTTATCAGTAGCATGGTACAAAAGCATCAAAAAATCAAAAGGCAAGATATTCGTCAACTACCAGACAACTCGCCATGAACCGGATGGGGTGGTACTTCTGTCTCGTGGGTTGCGTCTCCCGCAGCATGGGTATTGTTCATGGGAGCACTATCTGCGGTGTTTGAGCGTGCCGTTCTGCTCTGCTCGGATGCCGTCACTGCAGACTGCTCCGTGGGCAGGGAAGGCCCCCCATGTGTCCAGCCAGCTTCGACATACTTTGGAGGTCTGTCGAAGTTGTCGTACGCGGGAAGCACATCCTTTCCTATCCAGTTCTCCCCAGTAGGGTCAAGCCGGCGGCCATCGGCGTCGGTGTCCGTAGCACGCACTCTGCGGTCTGGGTGGTATGCAGCCGGAGGGGGCACTAGTTGCAGGCCGTGGTACATTGATCCGTAGTTGATTTCATTCGGAGGATGTGAACCGTAGGCATAATATTGAGAGTTTGTGCCCATGCGGAAGAAATCAGAAAGCCTCTGGTTGCGCCATCGCAAAACGACGATTCTGTCGAGTCTCATGTTAGATAGAGGGTTTAAAAAAGGGTCGTCGTATGGGGCGCACCTAAGTATAACCAGGGCGAGTACGATGGCAACGGCGGCGATAAAGTAGGAGTTCTGAAGTAGAGACTACCGACGATCGGTCAGCTGAACCGATCAACCCGAGCAAGATATATCTCACCGAACTCGAGCCATCTGAGCTGTTGGACCGTCTGCCAACGTTGAGTATGGCGGTCATGGCAAGAACCAGAAACAAGGATGTGGTAAAAAGACAAATTCCTGACTCGCCCCGACATGACACCGCTCACCAAATCAATGTATTACGTCATCCGGGGTTGCACAGCCACAAAATTGCCACAAAATCCAAACAAGGACAAATAAGATATGAATGTATCGGCTATGGGTCGTTTAACTTGGTTATGGACGATGACTTCCTCGTCGCCGTTACCGACAGCGAGCAGGCTCAGTCCGGGAACACCAGCCATGTCTGCCTCAAGAATCTTCCAAAAGGCCACAACGGCCTCCAATATCTTTTCTCCAACTTTTCCGGGCCAGATCAGTTCAGGGGACCCTGTCCGGGCGTCAGTCGCACACCTTCTAGTCCGCGCTTATACCCTTCCTTGTTCCACCGCCGCACAGGCTTTCTCTCAGCTCGTACAGCCCACCGCGCGATTCCAGCTGGCTCTTGACGCGTTATTGCCCCTTCTCAACTCCTCCGTCGAAGTCAGTGTACATTGCTGCCGGTTGTCCGTCTCTCATATTCACTACGTCGCCTTCTTCGTGTCTTTAGCTCGCTCAACGCATTCTCGTGTCGTTCATCTTGTATTCCATGTACGCTCCTTACCCCATTTCCCTCAACCCGTTCAAGTCTGCTCTGTATGCTACCTTCCTAAAGGAGAGGGGTTATGCCATCAAGGTCGCTGCCGAAGGTGGTTTCAGCGACAATGAACAGCTAGTATGGGTCCTCTGGAAAATTCTTAAAGGGGATGGCAATGATGTGCATGCCCTGGCTCTCGCTGTCGGTCACACCACTGACCGTTTCCGTAGATTGGTCCTTACTCGCCTAGTACACTGACCAGGTCTCCACTTCTCCCTGAGCTTAGAGCTTCAAACCTGTTTTTGGACGAGGAGAGCTTTACGGAAACAAGCACGCCCGAGCCGTGAGTCCATCTCGCGACCCTTTTGGTAGCGATCTCCATATCGGACTTGCAGCGTTATCGCCGCCATCAATCCCTATCAAGTGGAAGGCAAAACACCCGTTCAGGTTCCGAAATCCAAGCCTCCCACTCCAGTGCAGACTACCGAGGTGAAGGTGGCCCCTGAAGAAGATGAAAAGAAGGAACGAATTGCTCAAGGTATGAAGCTGCTGCTAGCGGCTCGTGACCGAGTACTCACACTTACGGAACAACGGGTACGTCCATGTCACAATCTTGCTTCGGACGCCGTTCTCACCCCTTGCTTGTGGCAGATTCTGACCCCCATGATACCCAACCTGACTTCGCCTCCTATCATAACGTCAATGGACCTGCCGTTCGTTGTCGCCAATAATCCTAATCTAGCCTATCAACTCTTTACGGCGCTCCTGACCGCCGCTAACACTCAGTCACAAGGACCTTACCCTTACCTAAACGTCCTGACGAAACTTCCTCCGACGTTGCCTTCTTTTGATCTTCTCGTCCGCTTGCTTCGGGATACGACCATCCTCATCGACCCTGCGACGGGGGGTAAAACGACCGTCGCCGATATCGTCCGCGTTGAGGTTCTCGGGCGGTTCATTCACGAAAGCATCAAGTGGCTAGACAATGCCGAGAAGGAAGAACGAGAAGGGCTTATTAGCGACGATCGCTTTCCCAAGGGCGTCCAAAACGTGGGTATCATTGCGCCATTCGGTACGGTCGGCTTGACTGATCGTCGTGCCCAGCTTTGTCGCTTTTATGCCTCTTTGTTGCGTGTGTCGATCGTGGATATAGCTTCGGACGCGGACACGGCCGAGATGACGCATTTCACGTTGCGTAACTCGCGATTCGAGGAAGCCAATATGCTTTACCGGCTCTTGGCTGCCGGACGGTTTTGAGGAGGTTCACGTTCCCAACATGCCTGTTTATGCGCTTGCACCACGTTCATGCCCAGAACGCTGTGTTGCCGGCACCGTCGTCGTCGCCAGCTTTACTTTTCTATAGCTTTGCAATGTTTTGACTTATGCAGAAACTCACCGTCGATACATGCCGTTGTTCTTTGTCGCCATGTTTGTCTGCGATCCGCTTGTCTCGTCGTTGTCGTTCGTACTTACGTCTATGCCTCACTCATGTCGTATTGCATCGTGCATCGTCCATGTTTTCTTTACCAGTTGGTTGCCATCGCTTTACATGACGTCTTTCGCGTACTTGTTTCTCATGAACGATCAAGCGAGTATGCACGACCCCGAACGTGAGAATGTTGAGGAACGCAGGTAGTCCGTTCGTGCCTGGGCCCGAGAGACCTCCACGATGGGAACAAGAACAAGAAACAATGCACAATCCATAATTACAACAGACACCATCGGTCACTCATTGTATCACGGCCTAGGCACAGGGATCGCAAAAAGAAATGAACAGAAACAGAGAGTGAAAGTGACGGAGGAGAAACGGACAACACGCGCACGCCCATTATTCGATCGTCCAATGGGATATGAACCTGGATACAAGGAGGATGAAGCGGGTAGGGAGGGGTAACGGGGAGTGTACACGGGTAAAGGTCAACGGCGCGGGAACGAGAACGGCAACGGCAACGGGAATAGGAATTCGGTGCGGATGGTTTGGGTCGGGTCAAGTAGACGGCGCAAGGGGTACAAGGTATGAGTAGCGGGGAGCGTAAAACGGCGCTCGGCTGGCACCGAGTCGTCCCGAGTACCTACGGGAAACGGGAAGAGAGTCAAGTATATATATATGCAAGAAGGAAAAAATGAACAGGAAGGGAGATTCAAACAACGTCATTGTGTGGCTCATGATGGTGGGGCTTGCTGCTTCTTCCTGAACCGCAGCAAAGGCGCCAACCCAGATGGCGCACACGCCTTCTTCAAAAAGTCGTGCTGTGGCCAGCGTGCGTAAGCGAGCGAACGAGAGGGTAATAGAGAGAGATAACCCAAACACACCTGCAACAGCTCGCTCGAGTTGGCTCGACTCCGCACGTCGACGCACAAACACACGCTCAAGAAGCTCTTGAGCTCTTTGCTCAGCGCCTCGGGCTTCTTCAGCGTCGGCGTCCCGTTCGTCGCGATCAGATACAGCGCCTTGAGTGGCTCCTCGTCCAAGTATGGCGGCTCATTCTCGATCATCTCGATCGCCATGATACCGAGCGACCAAATGTCGACCTTGGCACCGTACTCCTTTTGCTTGACGACCTCGGGCGCCATCCAGTAGGGGGTGCCTACCATCGTTGCGCGCTTCGACTTTTGATCGGTCAGTTTGGCGCAGAAGCCAAAGTCGGCTGGGGGCGGTCAGAGGGGAAGACGACGAGGGCGTGGGCGTGGGACGTACTGATTTTGACGCGGCCTTCTGCGTCCAAGAGGACATTGTCGGACTTGATGTCACGGTGGATGATGGACTGACTGTGCAGATGGCACAAGCCTTTGCACGTCTAGAGCGCGATGAGACGAGCCAATCGAAGATCACCACAACTCACTTCAGAACATATACTCGAGATCTGGTCCTCTTCGAGCGTGTTGTTTTCTATGATATCGGTGAGCGCGCCTCCTTCCATGTACTCCATGACCACCCAAAGTTCGGTATTCTTGACAAGGTACGAATCGAGGAAGTTGACGATGTTGGGATGCTGAGATTCCTTCATGACGAGAATCTCGTTGACGATGAGCTCTTTCCTCGGCTGGTGTGAGAGATCCATCTCTTTGATGGCCACCTTTCTACCGGTAGCCAGCGTCTTGGCGACATAGACGTGCCCGGAAGCCCTGTCCCGCACATGAGCAACGAGCCAGCAACGACGGAACACAGACGCACCCTTGGCCAACCTTTCTGATCTTGCTGTAGAGCGTCTTCGGGTCTTCTTCGGATACGACCGAGCGAAGTTTCTCCATGATCTGAGCCTCCGTCATCGTACTGATACGCTTTTCCTTCTCCTTGGGCTTCTCGAGCTTCTTGGCAGCTTCCGCCACTCCGGGATCCTCGCCCTCTGGCGCAGTAACCGTCACATCGGGAGCTGGCGCCTCCTTCTTCTTCGCCGGCTGCAACGGCTTCACGGGAGGCGGGCCAACAGTCGCCCCCACAGGCCCCGGAACAGGCTG
>JBBPLN010000549.1:0-17694 GCA_038089815.1 Sutorius eximius | reverse complement strand
CGCTGCTGCTGCCGCTGGGCCTGCTGGTGCTGTCGCTGCTCCATGCTCTAAGTAGGCAATACGAGCGAGGAGGTCGGCAATTGTGTTGGACTGGTCGTCCACCTTGGTGCGCATACGTGCGGCACTTCTGTTTGCTGATGCTGCGTCAGCGGCGGCTTGGGTGAGGGCGGCATGAGCGGCCATTGCTTGTTGCATTGCCTCTGTGGCAGCATCTGCCAAGGCTTTGCACTTGTTTTGCCAATTGATGCTCTCGTCGGCGATGATGTCATAAAGTTGGGAGGACATGTTGTATTACAAACGCAGTTGTCTGTAAATAAAGGGGGTAGGTAGAGATATTACTTGCAGTACTGTTCTGGCTTCTGTAGTGTATGACGGTCTCTGAGGTTGTAAGGACGGGTGGCTTCTCTCGCCTTCCTGATCCTTCTGCATGGGAGAGGTAGCTGCGGTCCAAAAACTTGCTGCGCTGCTATCTCTAGTATCTGTTCGTCTGAGAACTCCTGCTCTCTCTTTGGGAGTCTCAGTACGATCGGGGATTCTTCTCGTTTCACGATGAAGTCCCTTTCCTTGTTCAGCAGTCCGTTGGTCTCTAGGTACTGCCTGATTTCTTCTTGTTGTTGTGCTTCTCTGACGATTCTGCTGGGGGTAGAGGGAAAGCACGAGGGAGGTGCGATATCGTTGGAGTCGATACTCGCAATGGAGGGGGCGTGGATTGCCGACTCTTGGTCGAGCGCTGGGGATGTCCTCAAGGGAACACCTAGGCGAACTCCAAGAGCGATTTCATGTTGTGTGGATAAAGACCGCCTTAGCCCTAGATAGGAGGGCGAGAGTTCTTCTTCTAACGCCACTAAAATGACCCGTAGCTCTGTGCCGAGGTTGGAGGGCATGCTGATGCTGTTCACACACTCTGTGTTATCTCCGATGTTGGAGACGCTGTCGTCTGGGCTTACTGTGTCTTCCTCTTTGGGTGCTAAATATAGCCCCTCTGGGTAAGACAACCTGTAAAAGGGGTGCGGGGTGCCAGATCTATTGGGTGGCCCTGCCAAGAACGGAGCGAGCGTTTGGTGAAAGCTGATAGTCACTTGGCCCGAGGTTAGCCCTAGTGCCTATCGATGTGTGAGAGAGGTGACACACTTGCAGGCATATTGCAGTGGTGCGAAGGTAGTGCAAGGTATAGTGAAGTAGAGTCTAGTTCAAGTGAAACAACCCAAGGAGCTGGTAAGCTATAGGTTGCACAAGTCCAGCGACTCAAAGAAAAGCTGAGGAAGTAGTCGTGTCCACGAGAGGAGCTCAGTGGGAAAATCTCCAAGTGAACTAGACTGAGGTTCACTGGAGGCAGGCTTGTCCCTTATAAGCTATTCTAATGTTTGTACATGCGTATGTCGTATCTACGATGACAAACCATATATAGACTAATGATCGCATAGCCCATGGTTGGCTGTGTGATATGGAAGCACAGACAGCCTTCAAGGCTGTGAACAATGGAAGCCATACATAGCCTCATGGCTGTGGCTGGAATGGAAGACGGTAATTAAATAGAAGCAAACAGCCTCGAGGCTGTGAGTGGAAATGAAAAAGGTGAGATGCACAGCATGGAGATGAAGAGGCAGAGTAAGGCTGTGCAAACTCTATAAAAAGGTAAATAGTGCCAAACAAGTGGCGAGGGAGTGCGAGTCAAGACTTAGCAACTGGAACGCGACTGGGCGTCTTAGTGGCGCTAGCGGTCAATGGCAAGCGGGTGCACAACTATGTGCAAAAAAGATAGGGGTTAAAATATTCCCCTGTAACAGAGGTGGTACTTCCTTAGCCTTCCTCACGCGCTTGCGAGGTGCATCAGATTGGCCAACTGCATCAGGCTCCAAGGAGGAATCTTCAGTTGCAAGCAGTGAGGTAGTGGAGGAAGACGGGCGAGATCGGGATCCAGTTCAGGATGTGGCTCAGGAAATGCCTTGGGTGGTGCTGGCCTTTCGCTTGTGCTGCAAGGGAGCACAAGATGTGGCACATTGCCAGCCTATCTTGGAAATGTTGCACTGTACTCTGCACATGTGGCAGGGGAGGCAAGCTTTGTCTTTACGTCCAACGCATTCTTCATCGCGCCACTTGCACTGCGTGCACAGTTCAGGATTTGGTCTGATAGGGCCCTGGGCTTTGCAGCCTCGGCTTTCAGCTCATTGACCTGTTCTCTTTTTAGGGCGGCCACACTTTTCAACATTCTTCTCCTCCTCACCCTCCTCACTGTTGTCCTTGTCCTTTTCATCCTCGCCCTCATTTGCCTCAGGCTCTGCAGTATCTTCCTGATTTAGTGCGAGGTTGTGCTCCACAACTTCTTTTTGACCCAAATAACTTCTTCAAGTTCTGTGGGTGACTTCGGATGGGCATTTGGCTCTGAACTCGCTTTCTTCATGATAGGACATGGTAGAGGGCAGGTTGGGCGAGATGACTCAGGCTTGGGCTCGGTACCAGCCTTCACCTTACCCTTGCCTTTGTCTTGTTTTCCATGGGTTTCGCCATCAAGATCCATCAGCTGCGAAATTGGAGAAATGTTGGCAGGTTTGGACACCTGACCTATCTGTAACCACAGGTGGTTTGGGTTCAAGCTGGTGTCCTTGGTATCCATGCTTTCCCAGTTTGGCCAGTGATCATTGACATATCCATTGAGTTCAATGTCGCATGTGATGGCCAATTTCAGAATCACCCCAGTGAAATCGACAAGGGGGCAAATGATTTCCTAGGCAGTAGTGTGAACAAGAAAATAAGCATCATTGTCGAAACTCACCATTTGCTTCATCATCAAGGTTGTGGCATCATGCCAGTGCTTCATTATGTTCAGATCGTCCTGCCAAACATTGATCACATTGTTGTCCAAGACCTCTCGGAGATGCCTGATTGCATTGTTTATATGGTCTTGGGGGGTTTCCAACATTGTGCGAGGCCAAGTTGGTTACTGAATCGAGGGGGTGGGCAAGATGGAATGATGTGACAGGGCTCAGGGCAGTTTGTAGTTCGGTAGGTCCTGCACACTCCACTCAGCTATTATTGTATTCGGATGCCCATTTTGTCCATTCTTCGCATGGTTGATTTTTTTCATTTACTGAAGTCTCACGCTCCATCCACATTCCACAATCACACACTCTCTGTAACATCCAATTCAACATTCCAAGATGGAGAAAAGATTGAGATTCGAACTTCCCGTAGGTATTCTGCTTGTTTCATGCTTGGTCCTTATGACATTACCTTGTTGCCCTCCATAGGAGATCATGGAATGGGCAAGTGGAAGAGATCTGATTCTCCCAAGGTCTCACTCTCGCATGGAATAACAGTGATGTCAGTAAGCATTGCACACTCGATGAGCCACATGCCACTTACATGCATTAGAAATGGATAATTCCTTGGGTGTACATGAGCTGTTATGAACGTCATTTCACAAACCTATCTAAACCCTAACCCTAAGGCCCCGGACAACGGTCCAGATGACTAAGCCTATGATGTCATGGTAGTACACGTGACGTCCTCATGTATTTAATCTCTGTCATCTAGACCGATCTAGAATGTTCCTTATTTAATCTCTGCTCTTACCTTAGTAACACGCTCCACACCTACATCATAATAACCCACGTCTACCCTAAACTATGTACACATGTACAAACACTGTAGAGTAGTATATATACTTGAATCAAGCCCCGGAGAACTTCAGTCAAGTTCTCTTCGGGATTCCTCTATCCTGCTCTTGTCTCTAAGTCAGTATTGGAAGTCGGTGGCTTGATTCCTTATTGGGATTAGAGTTGCCAACAGAAGAACTTGACTTCAGTATCACCTCACCATATCAACTTCCGCTTTACTCTCATCATCGTCACACGCGGCCCCTAGCGTTAAAGGGATACAGCCGGACTCCAGGCTTAAGGAGACTCATCTTCACTTTCTCGCGCACTTGCGCATTATCTTCTTTTTATGTACACCCCGGCTATACGCTGGTGAAGGGACTTAGCTATCTAGGGCGGTCCAGTGGTGAGCTCGCGCGCTCTTAATTGCCTTAGTTGGCGCCACACAAACTCCTTCCACTTCTTTGCTCGTCAGAGCGTGTCCTTGTGTGGCACATTAAATTTTATGTACCACGATAGTTCTGATTCTGTGTGCAAGAGCGGTCTTGTGCCCACACAGATAGGAAATACCTTATCTTCAAACGTCGAGTCAGGAAAGGTCATTGACCTGATCGACACGTGCTGGAGTGATCTAGATCCTCGCACGATTTTAAAGTTCCTTTTATGTACAACGCTGACTTAGGAGTCAATGTTACCTCCTTCGTCAAAAGAGAAGAAACCCCATACCTATATGAGGTACCCGAGTACGACCCAAACGACTTTGTTCCAGGTCAAATCAAGGAAGAAGAAGACTCAGACCACGAAGCGTGGGTCAAGGCATACATCTCTGAGGGATTTGCAAGATCGCAGCAGCACAACTACGCAGCGCTAGTGATCATAGCACAAGAAAAGAAAGATAGATATCATGCATATATAGCCCAACCTGTCTTACCGCAATCTGGGCCCGCTTGTCCCAGAAGACACTGAAGATGAGTACTACAAGGAACCCCAGTCCCCCTCACTTCCACTTCCTCCACTTCCTCCGTCACCACCACCAAGAATGTCAGATCCCGCAATGAACGTGGATTACGACGCAAGGATCGCAGGGCTCGAGGCCCTCATCACCACTCTCCAGTCCATGATTAGGGGACTAAGAACCACAGACACAAAGGTGTCAAAAAGGGTTGACGTCGTCCAAGACCCCGGAAATTACGACGGCGACTATAAGATGTTCACCCAATGGTGGACAAAAATGACCGTGTACATCGAGTACCACGGCGACACCTTCGCGTCCGATAAGGACGAAACAATCGCCATCCTCTCACGGATCGGCCCAAAAGCGGGTGAAAAGGACACCCACGGAGCAGGGGCTTGGGCAGCCCAAAAACTAATGTCCTACATGTCAGGGAGTCAGCACAACTGGCCGACATCCGATCAGCTGAAAGTGCTGATCACAACGAGGTTTCAACCTCAAAATGAACAAGACGTGGCAAGGGCAACCTTGCTCAAAATAAAACAAGGTCCTAAAGAAAGGACAGAAAGTTTCGTGGTCCGTTGGGAGACGGAAAAGGACAAGGCAAATCTCCCAGATGCCTCATGCATCTTCTTGCTCGAAAAAGCGACAAGAGATGACATCATGCAGCGCATCTTTGTCAACGGCCTCCAGGAAGCAGTCAACCTGGAGCGCTACAAGCAGACCATCAAAGCGATGGGAAACGCCCTGGAGGCATTCGAAACAAGGACCAAGGGATACTCGTTCTTCAACCTAAAGGAGAACAAAGGTGGCCGAAGGGAAAAAGACCCCGACGCCATGGACATTGACGCGGTAAGCACCCGCAAAGGAAAGTGCTTCAATTGTGGTGGTAACGGCCACATGGCAAAAGATTGCCGCAAACCAAAAAAGGAATGCGGCGAATGCAAATTCCTTGGGGGCGGGCATAGCAGAAGGTGCTCGCGCTATAGCACTGTCCGCGCAATGGACTCTGGCGAAGAAGGTCACGCGCCAGAGGATCAAAAGGGCAAGGGCAAGGAGAAGCCCGACCCCTGAATGAAAAACGTGGCCGCAATGTCGTGGGAAGAGGCAAAGGCATACTTCACCGATTTAAAAGAATAGAGTCCAAGGCCGAACCGGGTGACTGCGGACTCAAAAAGACATTTGTAAATAGATTTTCTTGTCTTGATTTGGACATAGGAGAGGAAGAACAGGAGTTCTTCGCCTCCCAAGATAGTAGTAGCAATGTATTTATACCATCTTCTACCGAGACCGGGCCTTCTGAAAAGGAGCTTGCTGCATGGGAATGCAGGCTTAATTCGGTCAAAATAAAAGAAAAAAATATTACAATAGACAAAACCCTGGAAAGGATCTGCCTCAGATCGATAAAACAGAGGAAAGAAATCAACCTGAAAGTAAAGGTTGTGCCGGCAACGGCAAAAAAGGAAATGAACGAAACCGAAGCGCTCCTAGACAGTGGAGCTAACGGTATCTTCATTGATGCCACGTGGGCTAAGGCGAATAAAATCCCACTTACGAAACTGGAAAGACCAATTCTGGTTTTTAACGTTGACGGAACAAAGAACTCCACCGGTAGCATATCACACACCGTGGAGATAATCGTAGACTTCAATGGACATAGGGAAAAGATAAGAGCTGAAGTAACTAATCTCGGCAAAAACCCTATGATCCTGGGATACACGTGGTTACAAAAGCACAACCCTGAAATAAATTGGGACATGGGAAAAGTTGAGCTCACACGATGCCCAAGAACTTGTTACCTCTTAAGGGAACAATCCATATTTGTACGAACCTTAGAGGAACATGAAGAAAACAATATGCCTTACATATATCAAAGGCTGAAAAAGATCCGATCAACGGAGAAAAAGGAAACCGTGGAAAAGACTGTAGAAGAAATGGTCCCACGAGAATATCATGGGTTTCTGGACGTCTTTACCAAGAAAGCGTCCAAGAGGATGCCCTTATGAAAAGTTTGGGATCACGCGATAGAAACGAAGCCGGACTATAAACCAAGAAAGGCTAAGTTATATCCGATGAGTCACGATGAAGAAAAGGAAGTTTCCGACTTCATCGATGAACAATTACGAAAGGGGTACATACGACCATCTAAATCCCCTCAAACGTCACCGGTATTCTTCATACCAAAGAAAGACGGAAAGAAACGGATGGTGCAAGATTACCATTACATAAACAAACACACCATCAAAAACAATTACCCGCTCCCACTGATTAGTCAGCTAATAGATAAACTTAAGGGAGCGAAGATGTTCACAAAGATGGATCTCAGATGGGGATACAATAACGTGCGAATCAAAGAAGGCGACGAATGGAAGGCAGCCTTTGTATGTCATCAAGGGGCATTCGAGCCCGTAGTGATGTACTTCGGCCTCTGTAATTCGCCAAGCACGTTCCAGACCATGATGAACGAGATCTTCGCTGATATGGAATGTGTCGTGATCATATACATCGACGACATACTCGTCTTTACGAAATCTGACAACCAGCAAGAACACGACAAGATCGTAAATGAAGTCCTTTGACGACTGAAAGAAAACGATCCTTACATAAAACCTGAGAAATGTTCATTCCGGGTAAAAGAAGTCGATTTCCTAGGGATGATTGTGTCCGATAAAGGAATCTCCATGGACCAGGAGAAAGTGAAGGCGGTCCAAGAGTGGCCAGCCCCCACGAACGTAAAGGGCATGCGAAGCTTCTTAGGCTTGGCAAACTTTTATCGATGCTTCATCAAGGACTTCTCAGTCATTGCTCGGCCTTTGAATGACCTTACCAAAAAGGACCAGGCCTGGCAATGGGGGGAGAGAGAATCTGAAGCATTCGAAACCCTAAAGTGAGCATTTACCACAGCACTGGTACTCGCCTACCCAGACAACGACTGCCAGTTCAGGGTCGAAGCAGACGCCTCAGACTATGCAACCGGAGCTGTACTCTCCATGGAAAAGGACGGAAAATGGCATCCCGTCGCATTCTCCTCACACTCGATGTCGCCAGAACAAAGAAATTACCTGATCGCTGACAAAGAAATGCTCGTGATCATCATGGCACTCGAACAATGGCGTCATTACCTAGAAGGCGCAAAATACGAATTTGAGATATGGAGCAACCACGCAAACCTCCAATACTTCATGACATCTCACAACCTAAATAGGAGACAAGCCCGATGGGCCCAATACCTTAGCCGCTTCAACTACCAATTAATAAAGAAGCCAGGCACATCCATGGGAAAAGCCGACGCTCTCTCACGCAGAGAAGACCATGCCGTGGGAGTAGAACAGGACAATATGGGAGTAACCATCATCCCCGCTAACCGCATAAGGATAAGTGAAAAACGAGTCACAATCCACGGAGCCAAGGAACAGCTCCTGGAAAAGATCCGAAATGAAGGGTCACAATCAGAAGTACCAAATGCCGTAATAGACGAAGAAGGAATCGTCAAGGTAAATGGGAAAATCTACGTTCCAAAAGGAGATCTCCGAACGGAGACAATAGCTCTCTACCATGACTCTACGGTCGCCGGACATGGGGGAGAGCAAAGGACACACGAGCTGGTCTCACAATACTATATCTGGGAAGGCATGAGAACCCAGATTAGAGATTACTGCTCCCGGTGCGAAAGATGCACACACATGAAGCCGACAAACAGGCCTCCCGCTGGAAAGCTCCAGCCAAACCCCATACCTGAAGGTCCCTGGGAAGATATTTTGGCAGATTTTGTCATGGACTTACCCACCTCTAATGGGTACGACACTGTATTGGTAGTCGTTGATCGATTCTCCAAAGAAGCTGTATTTATTCCCACAACCAAGGATATCACATTGCTTGGAACAGCTAAATTATATCGGGATCACATATGGAAAACTCACAGACTTCCACGATCCATAATATCGGACCGAGGTCCGCAATTCGCCGCACAAGTAATGCGAGATCTGAGCAAAGCGCTCAAGATAGAATTGCGAATGTTGACCGCATTCCACCCACAAACAGACGGGCAAACAGAACGGGTAAATCGGGAACTCAGACAGTATCTCCGATTATACACCGCAGAAAAACAAGATGAATGGGCTGAATGGCTGAGCCTCGCCCAGTTTAGCTATAACTCTCACGTTCATTCGGCAACCTCCAAGACACCGTTTGAAATTACACGGACATATGAACCACGCATGGGAATCGCTCCCACAAAAGCGAAGGCCCCCGTGGCTACGGACTTCATGTCGACATTTAAGGAAACGCTCGAACAAGTTAAATTAAACCTCTGAAACAAGCAAACGGAGATGAAAACACAGGCAGATAAACACCGCTCACAGTCACCTCGCTACAATGAGGGCGATAAGGTGTGGCTAGCCACAGAGAACCTTAATTTATATAACACACGCCAGTCGCGTAAACTTACGGAAAGGTGGCTGGGCCCCTACAAAGTAGTCGAAATGGTTGGTGAGAACGCCGTAAAATTGAATTTACCCAAATCGATGAAGATTCACCCTGTGGTGAACGTCTCACGGGTTAAACCGTATAAGGAGCGTCTCCCAGGACAACCTATTTATAAACCCGGACCAGTGGAAGTTTCCCAAGAAGGGGAGGAACTCTTCGAAGTTGATTACATAGTCGACTCTTGACTCAAGGGCAAACGGCTAGAGTTTCTCGTACACTGGAAAGGGGAATCGGAAGAAGACCGAACGTGGGAACCCGAAGGGGGTTTATCACAAGCCAAAGAGGCAATTCGGGACTTTTATTTATCTCACCCTAACGCTCCTCGGAGATTGCGTATGACACAAACCGAATTCACGTCCTTATTTAACCCTTACGAAAACTTTACGGAAGTACCCGCACCGTGGTCTCGCCTGGAAGTCGAACCTTAGACGGGGGGTAATGTTACGAACGACTCTTCACGAACCTATCTAAACCCTAACCCTAAGGCCCCGGACAACGGTCCAGATGACTAAGCCTATGATGTCATGGTAGTACACGTGATGTCCTCATGTATTTAATCTCCGTCGTCTAGACCGATCTAGAACGTTCCTTATTTAATCTCCGCTCTTACCTTAGTAAAACACTCCACAACTATGTCATAATATCACACATCTCCCCTAAACTATGTACACATGAACAAACATTGTAAAGTAGTATATATACTTGAATCAAGCCCCGGAGAACTTCAGTCAAGTTCTCTTCGGGATTCCTCTATCCTCTACTTGTCTCTAAGTCAGTATCGGAAGTCAGTGGCTTGATTCCTTATTGGGATTAGAGTTGCCAACAGAAGAACTTGACTTCAGTATCACCTCACTGTTTACACTTCCGCTTTACTCTTGTCATCGTCACACGTGGCCCCTAGCGTTAAAGGGATATAGCCGGACTCCAGGCTTAAGGAGACCCATCTTCACTTTCTCGCGCACTTGCGCATTACTCTTTTCTTTTACGTACACCCCGGCTATATGCTGGTGAAGGGACTTAGCTGTCTAGGGCGGTCCAGTGGTGAGCTCGTGCGCTCTTAATTGCCTTAGTCGGTGCCACAAAACTCTTTCCACTTCGTTGCTCGTCAGAGCGTGTCCTCGTGTGGCACTTTAAATTTTACGTACTACCTTAGTTCTGATTCTGTGTGCAAGAGCGGTCTTGTGCCCACACAGATAGGAATACTACCTAAACCATGCAGTGCATGTCTATAACAGGACCCCCCTGTCACATGTACACTGGAAGATTCCCTATGAGCTTCTCTATGGAAAAAAACCATCTGTCTCACATCTTCACATGTTTGGATGTGGTGCATATGTACACCTTGCCAATGAGATACACTCTGGCAAGCTGCAGCCAAAATCACAGCTAATGATTTATATCAGGGTGGCTTCTGGGTCTGATTCTAATTGGATCTTTATGTGATCAAATAATGCCGTATTCAGCTTGGCCCATGCTGTCTTCAATGAGTATTACTTCCTGAAGTGTCCAGGGGCTCAGGCTCATCAGCCTTTGAGATGACCACACCGGAATCCACCCCCTCATCATGGAGATAACCACAGCCAGCCTACACAACTGACCAATAGTGAGGAAAGTGATGCACCATATGCTCCTCAACCTCACCAGCCTAGACCAGCAGAAAGGATTTCCAATCCTCAGATGCCCCCTTCTCATCCAATTCCTGGTCCCTCATCATTAAGGAGCTCCTCACCTTCAACATCTGGTACAGCGGCAGATAAGAGGCATCAGTACCATGAAACCGAGTCAGGTCAACCATTGTCTGAGAGTCCAGTTGGGAACCTTCCCAGCCCTTCCACTCCTCTGGTCACACCTGTACAGCCATCCCGGCCTATTCTGGTTCCTACGGCCCCTCACCATCCTCCAGCACTCCACCACCCCATGCCTGCTACACCTGCTGTTCCATGGTGCTCTGAGCATTTATGCCAAGTGCCTGTGCACCCAGGTAATATTTATGGTGAACATACAAATCCTGTTCAACAGGTACAAGACATCAATTGTATAGCACAATGGTGTGAAATGATTAATGAGCCAGGTCCCTCCACCTCACATGTTCTGGAACCACCTACACTGGACATCCCAGGTGCACTCCCTCCATCCCCAACTCCATTGGAAGACAATGTTGAGTGGATCACCAGGGAAGGGGGAGATCAGCTGCTTAAATACCTTTGTGCCACAGTGGTCCCCATCACAGAACATCACACAAATGTAAATTATCATGATTGGTCCTATAAGGACATTGCTAAACTCTCTCTGGCTGAACAAACACTTTGGTGTAAAGCTTGTGAGGATGAATTACAAATATTCAAAGACTGAAAGGTCTATGAAGTCATTGATTGCCCATCTAATTGTAAGATGATTAAAAATCGCTGGGTATTTGACATTAAAACTGACAGTCATAAAAAAGCATGCCTAGTAGCTAAAAGTTTCTCTCAAATTGAGGGAATTGACTTTGATGAGATATTCTCCCCAGTTGTACAGTATGAGACAGTGTGAAAAATTCTTGCCCTCTCCACATTAAACGGGTGGTACATCACTGGCTTAGATGTTAGATCCACCTTCCTTTATGGGAAACTGGATGAGGAGCTCTACATGGAGTTTTCTGAAGGATTTTGCCCCCCTCACTTAAAAGGCAAAGTTCTACAACTTCTCCACACCCTTTATAGCCTTAGACAGGCAGCAATTGCCTGGTGGAGATCACTTGATCAGTTGATGAAAGAACTTGGCTTTGAGTGACTGAAAATGGACACCAGCCTTTTTATATATTGCAGGGAAATGATATTGTCCTAGTGATTATCTATGTAGATAACGCCCTCTTCTGCGGACCTAACAAACAGCTAGTAGATAAGCTGAAGGCTGCATTCATGAAGAAATGGGAATGTCAAGATCTCAGAGAACCTACTGAGTTCCTCTGAATGAACATCAGGCAAGAGGGTCTACATAAGATCTACCTCAATCAGGTTGCCTATTTGAACAAAGTACTTGAGTGATTCAGTATGCAAAATGCTAAGCCCACTCGTACACCACTCCCACAGGGGTATTACCCCATGAAAAACAAGTCACCAGTTAATCCTGAATTGCGGACACACTTTCAATTGGTGATCAGCTTGTTAATGTACATAATGATTGGCACACAGCCTGATATTGCCTATGCTGTAACCCAACTTGCACAGCAATCAGCCAACCCTTCACAGGAGCACTTAGATAAGGCCCTGTATGTTTGCCAGTATTTACTTGGCACAAAAGACTATACCCTGTTGTACAATGGCATAAGTGGCAAGGGTTTACTTGGCTTCATGGATGCCAACTGGGGCCAAGACCCCATGTCATCCACTAAAGCAGAGTATATGGCTATGAGCAACTGTGGTTGCCAAGCCATATGGATCAAACAAATGATGGAAGAACTCGGATACCATCTTAAACCAATCCCAATTTGTGGTGATAACCAAGGGTCACTATTTATGGCACAAAACCTGGTTACTGAGAAGCAAAATAAACATATTCGCATCAAGTATCACTTCATCTGCAACACAGTGATGACCCATAAGGACATTGAGCTACTATTTATCCCTGGAACTGACAATCCTGCAGATATGTTCACAAAGAATCTCAGACATGTCAACTTCGAGAAGTGCTACTCAATCCTTGGTCTCCAAATTTACTTGCTCACTAAATAAAGTGCAAGCAAAAGTCCATTCTTACTCACGAAGATGCTCATGTGCTTAGATGCATTAAGCAAGGGGGAGTGTTAAAATGTAATGTAGACAACTATCTTACTACAATAAGTAGTCTTATATAATCATAGTCACTAGACACTATATAGTTATCTTGGCCCTGTCTGAGAATAAATAGGAGTTTCAATTCTTTTTAACATTGAACAATGATCATCTGAGTCTACAAGCCTCAATGTAAGTTTCAGATTCCTTGCATCATTTCATTCTGCCCTCAGAGGTAGCAGTGTGCAATAGCTTGCCACTGCATACTTCAGCAGTAGCAGAAGGAGTTGCCTAAACTCCAGGCATTCAATGACATTGATAAACTGCAAAAGATGTTAGTTTTCATGGGAGGTTGATACTCAGAATGAATACCTGATCATCAACAATGATAAATTTGATGAGGAAACACATGAAGGCCAATGTAGAGTATTCCAGAAGGCCATCCTCCAGGGATGGCTGCTGTTACAAGTTGGCTTGCTGGGTACACTTTTCTTTTGCCATGTCATACTTTTGCCTCCATCATTTCAGTAGTAACATCTTTCCATAGCCTTGCCTGGGATTCCCCCAGGATTATTTCATATCTCTATGGACACTGCCTTCTAAGGCTATTCTCTCATATAGCCTTGTGATCTCACTTACCAGTACTTTGGTTTCATCTTTGATTGTCACCCTTCGCATAGCCTTCAGTAGCTGTGTTTCATTTCAACACTTTTAGCCACAGCTTACTACGAAATCTTATTTCTCGAGCAGTACTTAAGCTTAGCTCCCTAGATTCCTCGTAGCTAAGCTATTTCCCCTCTGTCTTATCTACCATCTTGCAATCTCAATCTAGCTTCCTCCTCGTCTTGCCCCATGACATAACAGTCGTATAGTCACCCCAACCTTTGCAGCAGCCAAAGGGGAATACTCTCATCACAGGAGTAACTCTTCGTAGCATTGAGCTCTCACACTCTTCACTCTCGCTTGGACTAATCTTCATCCTCGTACCTTGTACTTGATTTCAGAGGCTACGCTCACTCCTACCCAGGTCAAGCATAACAAAGGAAATAGCTTAGCTCCATAAGGGGCTATCATTGTCATACACTACCACCATATCTCACCAACCAACCTCAGACCCCTGTTGGGGACACCCTCGTAATCTGGAACCACCCACTTCGGATAGTTCCAGATCACCCTCCTGCTCCCCCTCCCCAATCAAAGACCCAGATGAACCTCTAACCACTCCTCATGAGCAAGAAGAAGCAGTCGCCCTCTCTCATGAACTTTCTGCAACTCTTTCACTCCCCCATGTTCCTACACCGCCATCTCCCACCCCTACTCACTCCATACCACTCCACCCCTACCAACGAGCCCTCCAAACCCCTCACTCTGCTGCCCCATCTTCCATTCGCAACTCCACCATTGTAACCCCCGGAGGAATATCCCTCTCTGTAACCCCCCCTGCTGGAACCATGACAACCAAACCCACTGAACTCTGTCTCAGACAACCTGACCCCTACAACAGAGATTGTACCAAAGCAGAAGCATGGATCACCACCGTGCAGTTTTACCTCCATGTAAACACCACCATCTACGACAAAGATGAGAAACGCATCACATATGCACTCTCCTATATGACTGAAGGGTCCGCCCTATCATGGGCCACTACCTTCTGGAAGAAAGCCATCTCTGGAACAACAGTAACTTTCAGGACCTTCGAGAAATTCATCGAAGACTTTCTAAAGGCATTCAAACAACAAGGGACCATAAATGCAGCCATCCATTGGCTCTCCATCACTCGAATGGAATCCAAAGGATGAGGGAACTGGACCCCCTCTCTCACTGAATACACAGCCAACTTCCAAACCAAGGTAGTCGAAGCAGGCATCACTGAACATAACGCCCTGATCAGCTACTATGCATACAGCATCCCACCATGGATCATGAGAAGTATCAACTGACTCCAACCTCCTACTACCATTGAAAAATGGTACGAAGAAGCCACCAGAGAATGGGATGCCGATGAACAATCTCACACCATTGAACAATCCCACCAAAACCCCACACATGCCACCCCCTACATTCCGGCATTCACACCTTGCCCAAAGAAAGAAAAAGACCTGAACGCCATGGACGTCGACGTCATTAGAGTAGCCAAACTCATCCCGGAAGAAAAGGCCCGCTGCATCAAGGAACAACTCTGCTTCAGGTGCCAAAAACCTGGACATGGCAGCAAGGAATGCAAGGCCTTCGCAACCCCCCCTCCACCCAAGAAAAACCCCCATGTCCAACAGGTTACCACTGAAGAGGAAATCCCTGCCTTAAAAGAAGTCGAGGATGACGATGAAGAAGAACCTGCTGTTAGGACAGTTAGATTTGTGGTACCACAGAAGGTTTTTAAAAGGGAAGCCTCATTCGACGCAAGGTCTTCCCTCCTCACCTACTTGTGCTCATGTAACTGTACCATCATCTACGAAAGGAATTCAAATCCCTGTCCAACTCGTGGTACCTTCACACACTCTTAAAGTTGTCGACACCCACACCCTCATTGATAGTGGCACAGATATCAACTGCCTAGATTGGCAGTTTGCCAAAAAACAAAAACTCCCTACTACCCGCCTTGCGAAACCCTTCCACATCCATAACATGGACAGCTCACAGAACAATGCAGGAGAAATCCGCTTCTCCTGTACCCTCTTCATCAACATAGAAGGAATAGCACATGAAGTAACCTTCTACCTTATCAACTGTGGATGAGAAAATGTTATCCTTGGACATCCCTGGCTCTGCCTCACCAACCCCGTCATTGACTGGGCCAACAATACCCTTACCATCGCTGAAACCTCAGATCAATCGAAACAGTTGTTCCAAACATACTCCTCAGCCAAACAATGAAATCAGCTTAAACTATGACCACCCACTAAAGAAACACCCTACCAACCCCCTTGTACCCACCATGTGGATGCCATTTAGGATGCAAGACTGTATGATTACCTCGACATGGATGAAGATGCCAAATCTGCACTCTCTCAATTGTACTCCCAACACGCCCTTGATAATTGAATCATGTACCCTGTTATCCGCTGCGGGTCTTGCTTTATCCCAGCTGCCCAAGTAGCCTGTTTAACCACAGCCACAGAACTCACCATCGAAGCGGAGAAAGCCAAGCCCAAAACTATATTACCCCCAGAATATTCCAAGTTTGCATCCGTTTTCTCAAAGGAAGCCACTGAACATGCCCCTCCCACCAGACCCTATGACCACCAAATAAACCTCGACAAATCCTTCTCCCTGAAAATCAGGAAGATCTACCCCCTATCACCACAGGAACAACAGGCTACCGAGGAATTCCTTGATGAAAACCTACGAGCCGGGAAAATCCGCCCCTCAAATTCTCCCCAAGCTTCCCCATTCTTCTTCATTAAAAAGAAAGACAGGAAACTGCGACCTTGCCAGGACTACCACTACCTCAACGAACACACCATCTGAGACACATACCCCCTCCCGCTTATCTCTGACCTCACTGATAAACTCCACGATGCCAAAGTTTTCACCAAATTTGATGTGAGATGGGGGTATAACAACATCCACATCAAGGACAGCCACCAGTGGAAAGCTGCATTCATCACCCACAAAGGACTTTACGAGCCAACCGTCATGTTCTTTGGCCTTACCAATTCCCCTGCCCATTCCAACGGTTTATGAACGATTCATTTCGAGATATGATCGCCAAAGGATGGCTTGTCATCTATATGGACGACCTCTTTATCTTCTCCCTGGACGTGACCACCCACAAGGAACGCACCAAACAGGTACTCCAATGGATGAAAGAACTCACCCTCCACCTGAAGTTGGAGAAATGTAACTTCACCACCCCCGAAGTTGAATACCACGGAATGATTGTCAAACCAGGACAAATCACCATGGACCCGATCAAACTCAATGGAATCACCTCATGGCCCACACCCTCTTGACTACATGATGTCCATTCCTTCCTCAGATTTGCCAACTTCTATTGATGCTTCATTCCAGACTTTTCCAATGTCGCTCGCCCTCTCCTTGACCTCACAAAGAAATCACACCCCTGGGAATGGACAAATGCCTGTCAAACATCATTTGACAACCTAAAACAATTGTTCCTTGCTCGCCTGGTCCTCGAACTCCCGGACCAAACTAAACTGTTTGCCATCGCCACTGACACCTCTCAATGGGCTTCTGGCACCATCCTCCTCCAGACCAACACCAATGGTGATTGGCGCCCCTGTTCCTACCTCTCCCAAGCATTTTCATCTACGGAACGCAATTATGATGTCTACAACCACAAACTCTTTGCCATCATTCGCACCCTCCATTCATGGCGTCACTACCTCCACAATTCCCCATTCCCCACCCAGGTCTTCACCGAACATAAAAATCTCACCTACTTTCGCCAAGCACAACACCTCAACCACTGCCAAGCCTGCTGGCTCTTGGATCTGTCTGAATTTGACCTCCGCATTACACATGTCTCAGGCAAACTTCTCTCTGGCCCCGATGCCCTCTCATGCCGCCCAGATCACATTCCCCCCATCGACACGGACAATACCGCTGCCATGGTTCTCCCCCCCTGCCTCTTTGTCAATCTCATTGATGCCACCCTAGCTGAACACATCAAATCAGCCTCACTTGCCAGCCCCCTCGTCCTCTCAACCCTCCAAGCCCTTGACCAATCCATCGCCCTCTCCCTTCGCTCTCGCCTTAGCGACTGGCAATACACTGCTGGTGTTCTCACCTTTCGTGGCTGTGTCTACATCCCACCTGATGACACCCTTCACCACACTATTCTCGCCCAGTGCCATGACCACAACTTGGCTGGCCACCCTGGCACCCTGAAAACCTGCCAACTCGTTTCTTCTGAATTCTGGTGGCCTGGCCTTGCTCAATTCGTCCA
>JBBPLN010000548.1:0-17720 GCA_038089815.1 Sutorius eximius | reverse complement strand
TGTGGCATGGCTCAGCTGTGTGGCATGCAGCATAGTGGTGTCTTTTGCCAGTGGTTGTATGGCATTGCCTGGAGCATGTTGCTGTGCTAAGGTGGTGCCACCCAATGGCGATTCTTCCTCCCCCTTGGCAGCACTAGGTGCGGCGTCAAAGAACACTTCACATTCAATGGTCACGGTCCTTGTTTTTGGCCAGTATACACGACTCGCATACTCTGTTCAGTCATCAATTCCAATCCATTGACCAGCTTCGACTTGTCCTTCCAGCTTAGTGCCTTGACTGGTTTTGACGTGGACTGTGGAGCCCCATTCACACACACCGCTCAAGTCAGGCGTGTGTCCCATTGCAATTTCATACAGTGATTTGCCGTCAAGAACCTTGGTAGGCAACCTATTTTTCAACCAGATGATGTGGTGTGCGGCTTCACTCCACAGGTGTTTCAGCAAACTACTGGTGTGCAGAAGCATGCATACGCATTCTAGGATTGTGTGGTTAAGCCATTCGGCGATGCCATTGTGCTGTGGGGTGTTGTGTGTGGTAAAACGTTGCACGGTGCCTTGCTGCTGTAAGTATAGGATGAAATCTTTGCCCTGATACTCTCCCCCTCAATCCAAGTGGAGAAGTTTTACTTTGGCAGTGAGTTGACGGTCGAGCCAGGCTTCAAATCCGTGGTATGCTTTGAAGGTGTCACTCTTTTGGCGCAGCAGGTAGAGGTGGGTAAGTCGTGTGTGGTCGTCCATGAAACTGACATAGTACTGTCAGCCTCCAATGGTTGAAATGGGTGCTGGGCCCCAAATGTCAGTATAGACAATGTCTCCAAGGTTTTTGGCACGCAGCCCCTGGCATGCCTTTGTTATGGGCTTGCCTGTTGCCTTTCTGTAGATGCACACTTCACAGTGAGTGCCCTCATTCTTGTCTGGGCAATATTTCAAGCCACTAACCAATCCTTTTTTGGCTAGCTTGCGCGCCATAGATGGCGCAATGTGCCCTAGATGGCAGTGTAACTGCATTACAGTGACTTGTTCACTGGTGGCCACCACATGGTCACTTTCATGTACCACATGGTACAGTCCTTTTGTTGATCACGGTATGTGCCCAATTGTTTCTCCATCGGCGTCACAAATTGTGCAGTACCCTTTCGCAAAGGTTGTCTCCAGGCCCATTTCATCAAGATGGCCAATTGACACAAGGGTATACCCAACTTCTGGTGAGTATAGGACTTCGGTTAAGCACAGTTCTGACGTGTTGACCCCATTAGGTATTTTGATGACGAGGTCTCCAACGCCCATAGCAGCGAACTTCTGTTTGTTTGCGGCTGTGAACGATTTCAGCGGGATTGGTTTCATATTGATCATCTGCTCATGTTCTGGGGTGATGTGACGGGTGGTGCCTGAGTCGTATAGCTTGACACAGTAAGGTTCTCTTGGGCGGTTGCTGACTTCCATCGCCCCATTTTCTAGATCTTCGTCTGCAGCGATCAAGGGGCATGCACAGTTGACCGGTGTGCTGTTGCTTTCAACATCTTGTGCCTCGTTATCCCATCCACAGCCCCATGGGCTGTCATCACTGGTAGTGGAGAACCAGTCATTGTCATCATCTGCAAATTGGTATCCTGCACCTGAGTCTTCATCATCAGATGATTCTACCAATCTCAAATCAGGCATGGATTCATCATCACTCAACTCAACAGTTTCCAGGTTTGGCAGCAATTTGTTATCATCGAAGATGCTGAAGACTCCATTTTCCTCATCTGAGTCAGGTATGGCTGTGTGTGCACTTCCTTGCACTGCTGACTTCTTTTCGTCCTTTGACAATTGTTCATGATACACTGCTAAGTGCTGATCCGACCCACAGGTCCAGCATAACCTTTTTGGCCTATTGCCACAGGGAGGATGGTTACCTTGACCTCAGCCTCAGCTTCTTGCCGGTGCTGTGACGACAGCCATAGCTTCATTGCAGTCTTTGCCATCGTTACAGGGGGCATATTTCGACTTTTGCCAATCTGCTTCCTCACTAATGAGCAAGATTAGGGTATCGGGCATGATAGTCTTGGTCTGCGCGTACAAGCGGGTGGCTGCAAGCTGAGCTGATGTGAAATTGGCAAGAGAGTTGGGGAGGGATCAAATGATAGTCAAGCGGTAATCTTTTTCGTCTATGTCAACACCTACTGTTGCTAACTTCTCACATTTTGTTCACAGTTTGTCCAAGAACTCTCAGACATCGCCACCGCAGGCCATTTTCATCTCAAGGAACTGTGTGCACAACTTGGTTTGCACATAGGTTCCCTTTTCCATGTACTCACACATGATATCTGACCACATGTTGTGGACAGTGACGAGCTTTTGGGTCTTCAGCGCAGTCGAGCCTGGGATGCACTGGGTGAGTAGATGCTTGGAGATGCCCTCGTCTTTTCTCCATTTGTTGATTTCCTCTGTCTGAGCAGCTGTAGGTGTGGTGTATGATGGTGAAGGGGAGGTGCCACTAAAATGGCCCCACATTCCTTTTGCTTCAATGGCGACCTGAAAATGGAATTCAAATATGGCCCAGTTCGTCCCCTTGGCATTGAGCATTGAGACATTGCTCGGCAAGGTGTCAGTAGTAATGGGAGAGCTGGACATGGCTGATCAATTGGCAGATTTCAGGTTTAGATGGAAACAGCAGGGCTCATAACCTGTTGAGTTACGAGCAATGGCAAGGACGGAGCGCACAGCTAAACAGTAACACTCAGTCATGCGTAGGGCAATGGACTAGGATTATATATACCTAAACAGTAACACTAAGTACGAGGTTAGCATGATTAGGGTGAATGCAATAGTGAGGGAGACATACCTCAGTTGCGCGTGGGGCAATGGACTGAGGTGTACGGACATTGAACGGTGACACTATATACATACACTACAGCTTAAGTACTCTACTGAGAAAGGGAAAAGCAGGGTAAGCAGGGTCAATACAAAAGACACTGGAGTAGGAAGGGATGAGACAAAAGATGGTCAAGCAAGTATTCAGTAGGCGTCGTCGCAGACTGCGATGACTCTACCATAGTATGGACAGTATTGTAACTAAATACAGTGGGCTGCAAAACATGATCCAGGAGGGCGTGGCGCCGGTCCATCATAGCAGGGCTGTGCATGCTTGCCTGATTCTGACATGAACCCCCACTGGAACCATGACAACCAAACACATGGAACTTCACCTTGGATGATCTGACCCCTATAATGGAGATCGCACCAAGGCTGAAGCATGGATCAGCACCATGCAGTTTTATCTCCACATAAATACCACTGTCTATGACAAGGATGAAAAACATATCATCTTCACCCTCTCCTACATGACTGAGGGGTCCACCCTGTTGTGGGCCACCACCTTTTGCAAAAAAAAACCATCTCCAGGACTACCGTAAGTCTCAGAACTTTTGAAAAGTTCATCAAAGACTTTCTTAAAGCATTCAAGCAACAAGGAACCATGAACCCCACCATCCACTGGCTCTCCATCACCCATATGGAATCAAAAGGGTGAGGAAACTGGACTCCCTCCCTCACTGAATACATCACCGACTTCCAGACTAAGGTTGTCAAAGTGAATGTCACCAAAAACAATGTCCTGATTGGTTACTACACCCACAGCATTCCCCCTTGGATTATGTAGAACATCAATCACCTCCAACCTCCCCCCACCACCATCAAGAAATGGTACAAAGAAGCCGCCAGAGAATGGGACACTGACAAACAATCCCACACTATTGAACACTCACAATGAAACTCCACACATGCCACTCCCTACATCCCTGCCTTCATGCCTCACCCAAAGAAAGAAAGGGATCCTAATGCCATGGATGTGGACATCATCTGGGTGGCCAAACTCATCCCGGAAAAAAGAACCCACTGCATCAAGGACCAGCTCTGCTTCAGATGCCAGAAACCCAGACATGGTAGCAAGGAGTGCAAAATATTCTCCACCCCCCCTCTGCCCAAATGAAACCCTCACATCCAATGCATCACAGCTGAAGAAGAAATCCCCACATTAAAGGAGATCAAGGACAATGACAAAGTGGAACCCACAGTTAGAAGAGTTAGATTCACTACACCTCAAAAGAGGTTTTAAAAGGGAAGCCTTGTTCAACACAAGGTCTTCCCTCTTCACCTACCTGTGCCCATGTAACTGTACCATCTTCTACAAAAGGAATTCAGATCCCTGTTCAACTTGTGATACCTTCACACACCCTGAAGGTTATCAACACCCAAACCCTTATTGACAGTGGCACGGATATCAACTGCCTAGACTGGCAGTTTGCCAAGAAACAAAAGCATTCAACCACTCACCTGGAAAAACCCTTCCACATTCATAATGCAGATAGCTCATGAAACAATGTGGGAGAAATCCACTTCTCCTGCACCCTCTTTGTCAATGTGGAAGGAGTAACCCATGAAGCCACCTTTTACCTCATCAACTGTGGACAGGAGAATGTCATCCTCAGACACCCCTGGCTTCACCTTGCCAACCCCATCATTGACTGGGCCAGCAATACCCTCACCATCACACAAACCTTGGATCAATCAAAGCAACTGTTCCAGGCATACTTTACCAGCAAACAATGAAACTGTCTCAAGATATGACCACCAGCTAAAGCTACACTGAGTCACTCCCCTTGCCACCATTACATAGATGCTGTTTGGGATGCCAGACTATATGACTACCTAGATATGGACAAAGATGCCAAACCAGCACTTTTCCAATGGTACTCCCAACACACCCTTGACAATTGAGTCATACACTGCATAATTCGCTGTGGCTCTCATTTCATCCCAGCTGCCCAAGTAGTTTGTTTAACTACCACCACTGAACTTGCCATCAAGGCCGAAAAGGCAAAACCTAAAACCACACTTCCCCTTGAATATGCTGAGTTTGCATCTGTCTTCTCAAAGGAAGCAACTGAGCATGTGCCCCCTACCAGACCCTACAATCACAAGATTAACCTCAATGAGTTGTTCTCCCCAAAAATTGGTAAAATCTATCCATTAACAACAAGCAACTGAAGAATTCCTCGATGAGAATCTACAGGCTGGAAAGATCCACCCCTTGAACTCTCCCCAAGCCTCTCCCTTCTTTTTTGTTAAGAAAAATGATGGGAAACTACAACCATGTCAGGATTACTGGTACCTTAATGAACACACCATCCACAATGCATACCCTCTTCTGCTAATCTCAGACCTTATGGATAAACTTTGTGATGCCAAGATCTTCACCAAATTTGATATATGATGGGGATACAACAATGTTTGCATCAAAGACAGCCACCAATGGAAAGCTGCATTCCTCACTCACAAAGGGCTTTATGAGCTAACCATCATGTTCTTCGGTCTTACCAACTTCCCTACCACATTCCAGCAATTCATGGATGATTCCTTCTGAGACATGATTGCTGAAGGATGGCTGGTCATCTACACAGATGACCTTCTCATCTTCTCCCCCGATGCCACCACCCATGAAGAACATACTAACCACATCCTTTGGCCTCCCACATTCACAGAGAGTTCACTCCCTTCAAGAAAGGGGATAAAGTGTGGCTCAAAGCCCGCAACCTGAAATGCTCTATCTCCAACCCAAAGTTTGCTGCCAAACAGGAAGGACCCTTTACTGTTACTCAGGTGCTATCTTTGGTATTGTATAGACTCCAACTACCCATGACATGGAAAATCCATCCCATGTTCCATACATCCCTGCTATCACCCTATTGTGAGAACTCCATCCATGGATGGAACTTCCCAGCTCCACCACCAGACCTTATAGAAGGTGAAGAAGAATACAAAGTTGAACAGATATTAAAACACTGTGGCCCCCCTAGCAACTACTCCTTCCTGATCCAATGGAAAGGATACTCTGCAGAAGAAGACTCCTGGTCCCCAGAACAGGACTTGAAACACTTGAAGGACACCCTTGATGATTATAAAAGGGCCCACCCTTCAGCCTTTTCCCCCAACCACTCTCTTCCCACTACCACCACCTCACCACATTCCACCCAAACTTCTACATGACACAATGGCCAACCAACTTATTAGTTTGCTTGTTCAAGTTACTATTGCTTCATCTGATAGAACAATTTCTGATATGTCATCTCTTACACCTTCTACACCAGCTCCTATTCCCTTCTCTGATGTAGAATCCATCTCCACCATGGCCATGCCTGGTTGGACCACCTCTGCCCTCAATATGGACATATCTGTGTCCCTCATGTCCATTGCCTCTGAGGCACTCCCCAGGCCGTCCCCAGTTGTCTCTGTGACCATCCTCACTCTCACCCACAATGTCTGCCAAGATTTCCCAGATGCTGAGTATTTTCACACTCTCCGCACCTACCTGGATGATTCCCATATGGCAAGGCCCATCAACACCCATCTGAACATGGGATCCCCACTTCTCATCTTGTACAAGGCTTTTCTACAGGTTAATTGCCTCCTTCCCATTGGATCCTGCCTCTGCACATTGCCCTGGGCTTCTACCTCCCTCTCAGCCACCATGATTGAAGATATCCACTGTAACCTCACCGGCATCCTCTCCTCCCTTGCATTCCAACTGGAATTTGGAGAATTCCTATAGGATGTTGACTGTTACCTCAAGGATCTCACACATTACTACAACCTCCCTGTGCTGCAGACCACCTCCACACCTTCTGTCTCTTCCTCCCCACTTAATAGTGAAGAAGATGAGGCCTTTCGGTGCACTGAGGCTCACTGGACTGGTGGCCACCACACCCTTGCTATAATGAGAGTTGCTTTCACTGTCACAAACTTGGACATATTCAGGTTTGATGCCTGGTCTATCAGTGTCCCACCTGTTTTCATTGGCACCCCAGTCATATTCAGGGATGCTGCCCCTTACACCGCTGCACCACCAAACCCTCTCCCCCCACCTCTTCCTCCTCGTTGTCCCACCAATCCCACAGTTCATGTCGCTCCTGTTGCTCAGACCACTACTACTATGCCTACATCATCAACAGCAAACTGGGAGAAGTTGAAGAGGTTGCCAACTATGGTGACAATATTATTGATGTGCCTGGATATGGTAACATCATGGGATCCCCCACCGCCTTTGATTGAAGAAGGTTCATCTGAGTCAAACCATAGAAGGGAGGTAATGTTACAAGTGGGTTTGCCCAGTACACTTTTCTTTTCTCTTGTACTGCTATTACCACCTTCTTTCTCTACCTAACCTTGTCTTAACCTTGCCAGGGATTCCCCCTAGGACTTACCTTGTAGTCATGGACACTGTTACGCTTGACCCAGGCAGGGGTGAGTGTAGCCTCTGAAACAAAGTACAATGAGGGAGAGCGAAGGCTGAGCCTAGCACAAACAAGGAGTACAACATTGGGATGTTACAAAGTATTACTCCTAGACTGGAGTATTCCCTTTTGACTGCTGCAAAGGTTGGTAAGGACTTGTGACCATTATGTTGTAGGATACAATGAAAGAAGGAAGCTAGCCTTTAGATTGCAGAGGAACAATGTAGGTAAGACAGAGGGGATTTAGCTTAGCTATGAAGGAAGTGAGAGGTGAAGCTAAATACCATGTAACTAAGATTCTGCAGCAGCCCAAAAGTGATGAAATGAAAAGAGAGTGAAATGAGGCATAGCCTACAAAGGTGATGTAAAGACTATGATCAAAGATGGGAGTGAAATGGAAACCAAGGCAGTGGTAGGTGATGACTACAAGGCTGTACAAGAGAACAGCCTTAGGAGGCAGTGTCTGTGGCTACGAGGTAAGTACCAGGGGAATCCCTGACAAGGTTAAGACAATGTTTAAGTAGAGAAAGAAGGCAGCAAAGGTAGTGTAAGAGAAAAGAAAAGGGTATCAGGTAAACCCACTTGTAACATTACCTCCCTTCTATAGTTCGACTCAGATGAACTTTCTTTAATCAAAGGTAGCAGGAGATCCCATGATGTTACCATATTCAGGTGTGTTGATGCCATCATCACTGTAGTCAGTGACCTCTTCAACTTCTCCAGGTTCACTATCAATGTCGTGGGCATAGTAGCAGCAATCTGAATGATGGGAGCAGTGCAAACTGTGAGACTGGTGGGATGAGGAGGAGGAGGAGGCAGGAGGGGATGGCTTGGTAGTATGGCAACATAATGGGCACATCCTTGGGTGTGGCTGGGGCATCATCAAAGGCAAGTGGGGTACTGATAGACAGGGCATCAGACCCAAATGTGTCCAAGCTTATGGCAATGAAAGCATGACTCGTTATAGTGAGGGTGCGATGGAGTGAGGGAGAGGGTGTGGTGGTCACTGGTCCAGTGGGCTTCAGTGTGCCAAAAGGCTTCATCTTCCTCACTATTAAGAGGGGATGAAGAGGTGGAAAGCATGGAGGTGGTCCACAGTACAGGGAGGTCATGGTAACAAGCAAGGTCCTTAAAGTATCAGTCAATGTCCTGTAGGAACTCCCTGAACTCTAGCTGGTACATGAGGGACAAGAGGGCACTGGTGAGGTTGCAGTGGATATCCTCAATCGTGGTAGCCGAGAGGGAGGTGGGGGCCCAGGGTGACACACAGAGGCAGGATGTGATAGGAAGGAGGTGATTGACCTGTAAGAAGGCCTTGTATAGAGCGAGGAGGGAGGACCTCATGTCAAGGTGGGCATTGATAGGCCTTGCCATGTGAGAGTCATTGAGGTAAGTGTGGAGGGTGCAAAGATATTCAGCATCAGGGAAGTCCTGTTGGATGTTGTGGGTGAGTGTGGGGATAGTTACTGAGACAACTGGAGATGGCCTAGGGAGTGCCTCAGAGGCAATAGTGATGAGGGAGATAGGGATCTCTAGAGAGAAAGAGGAGCTGGTGTAGAAGGTGCAAGAGAAGACACATCAGAAATTGTTCCTTCAGATGGAGTGAGAGTAAGTGAACAATCGCACTAGTGAGCTGGTTGGCCATAGCATTGTGTAGAAGTTTGGGTTGGACATGATGAGGTGGTGATAGTGGTGTGAGGGTGGTTGGAAGAAAAGGCTGAACGGTGGGCTCTTTTATAATTGTCAAAAACATTCCTTGAATGTTTCAAGTCCTGCTCAGGGACCCAAAAGTCTTCTTCTGTGGAGTATCCCTTCCATTGGATCAGGAAGGAGCAGTTGTTAGGGAAGCTGTGATGTTTTAATATCTGCTTGACTTTGTATTCTTCCTCATCTTCTACAAGGTCTGGTGGTGGAGCCAGGAAGTTCCATCTGTGAACAGAGTTTTCATGATAGGGCAATAGCAAGAATGCATGGAACATGGGGTGGATCTTCCATGTCACAGGTAGTTGGAGTTTATAAGATACTGAAGATAGTACCTGGGTAATGGTAAAGGGTCCTTCCTGTTTGGTGGTGAACTTTAAGTTAGAGATAGAGTGTTTCAGGTTGTGGGCTTCAAGCCACACCTTATCCACTTTCTTGAAGGAAGTGAATTTTCCACAAATGCAGGAGGTCATGACTTGTCTAGTGAGTTTGTGGGAGGTGAAGGCTTTGTCTTGTGCAGCAGCAAGAGATTTTAGGTGGGATTCCACTGTGGGGATTTCTGCTTCAGTAATAATGGTGGGAAGGGCTTGGGGTTCATATCCCATCATAAGGTAAAAGGGGGATTTGTTGGTGATGGAGTGAGGGTGGTGGTTGTGAGTGAACTCAGCATGGGTAATGTATTTGGCCCAGGAAGTGGGGTTTGTGCCACAGAAGATATGGAGGTAGGTTTCTACTTCTTGGTTGACCTGTTCCATTTCCCCATCAGTCTGTGGGTGGTATGTGGAGGAGAGGGTGAGGTTGTAGTTCAGGAGTTTCCCAAGTTCTCTAGCAAGGAGAGAGGTGAACTGAGGACCTCTGTTGAAGATGATTTTGTTGTAGAGACTGGAGTGGAGGAAGACCTTGTGGAAGAAGGGGGTAGTGATGTCTTCAGTGGTGACCATTTTCATGGTAGGACAAAGAATTACCCCCTTCATAAGGCTGTGGTCCACCATGACCAGAAGAGAATCAAACCCATCCGAAGGGGCAAGGTCAGTGATAAGGTCACAGGAGACCTGTTGGAAGGGTCGAGAGGCAGAGGAGTGAATGGGATGAGGAGGGGGAGTAGTTGGATGAGTGTTGGCCTTGTTCTGTTGACAAACAGCACAACTTTTGACATATTTGTGAACAAATTGGGCAAGATCAGGCCACCAGAATTCAGAGGAGACGAGTTGGTGGGTTTTGAGAGTGCTGGGGTGGCCAGTGGTCACATGGTTGTGACAGTGGGTCAAAATGGCATGACAAAGTGTGTCATTTGGTGGGATGTAGACACAGCCACAGAATGTAAGGATGCTGGCAGCATATTGCCAGTCACTGATGCAGGAGTGAAGGGAGGGGGACACAGATTTGTCTAAGGCTTGGAGGGTGGAGAGGATGAGGGGGTCAGTGAGGGAGGCAGATTTAATGTGTTTGGTGAGAGTGTCATCAATAAGGTTAATGAAGAGGCAGGGGGGTAGGATGGTGATGGCCTCATTGTCAGAGTTGGTGGAAGGAATGTGGTCTGGGCAGCAGGAGAGGGCATCAGGGCTGGAGAGGAGTTTGCCTGCTACATGAGTGATGCAAAGGTCAAATTTGGAGAGGTCAAGAAGCCAGCAAGCCTGATGATGATTAAGGTGTTGTGCTTGGCAGAAGTAGGTGAGATTTTTGTGGTCCATGAAGACCTGGGTAGGAAACAGGGAATCTCAGAGGTAATGGCACCAGGAGTGGAGGGCACAGATGATGGTGAATAGTTCATGATCATAAACATTATAGTTACATTCTGTAGATGAAAAGGCTTGGGAGAGGTAGGAACAGGGGCACCAGTCACTATTGGTGTCAGTTTGGAGGATGGCACCAGATGCCCACTTGGAGGCATCTGTGGCGATAGTGAATGGTTTCATAGGATCCAGGAGGCACAGGACTGGTTGGGTGAGAAATAAGGCTTTGAGTGTGTCAAACAACAATTGGCATATTTTCATCCATTTCCAAGGATGGGACTTCTTGGTGAGGTTGAGAAGAGGGCAAGCAACATTGGAGAAGTCTGGGATGAAGTGATGGTAGAAATTGGCAAATCCAAAAAAGGATTGGATGTCGCATAACCAAGAGGGTGTAGGCCAGGAGGCAATCCTGTCGAGTTTAACAGGGTCCATGGTGATCTGTCTGAGTTTTACTATCATTCTGAGGTATTCCACCTCAGAAGTGGCGAAGTTGCACTTCTCCAGCTTAAGGTGGAGATCAAGTTCTTGCATCCATTGAAAGATGTGTCTGGTTCATTCTTTGTGGGTGGCTGTGTTGGGCAAGAAGATGAGCAGGTCATCCATGTAAATGACTAACCATCCCTCAGCAATCATATTGCAGAAGGAGTTGTTTATGAGCCATTGGAACATGGCTGGGGAGTTGGTAAGTCCAAAGAACATGACAGTTGGCTCATAGAGCCCTTTATGTGTAATAAATGTGGCTTTCCATTGGTGGCCATCCTTGATGCAAACATTATTGTAGCCCCAGTGTATGTTGAACTTAGTGAAGACCTTGGCATCATGGGGTTTATCGGTGAGGTCCAAGATGAGTGGAAGTGGGTAGGCATCTTGGATGGTGTGTTCATTTAGGTACTGATAGTCTTGGCTCAGCCATAGCTTGCTGTCCTTCTTTTTAATGAAGAAGAACAGTGAGGCTTGGGGTGAGGGGCAGATTTTTCCAGCTTGTAGGTTTTCTTCCAAAAACTCTTCCATTGCTTGGTGTTCTTGAGGTGACAATGGGTAGACTTTGCTGATTTTCAGGGTGAAGGATTCATCAAGGTTGATCTCATGGTCATAAAGTCTGGTGGGAGGGACATGTTCAGTGGCTTCTTTTGAGAAGACCAACATAAACTTGGCATATTCTGGGGTAGAGTAGTTTTGGGTTTAGCTTTCTTGGCTTCGATGGCTAATTCAGTAGCTGTGGTTAGGAAGGCAACCTGGATGGCTGGGATGAAGCGGGAACCACAGCAAATTATGCAATGCATGACTCAGTTGTCAAGGGCATGGTGAGAGTAAAGCTGAGAGATGCTGGTTTGACATCCTTGTCCATGTCTATGTACTGTAGTTGTAAAGTCTGGCATTCCAGACAGTGTCTATGTGGTGGTGGCAGGGGGAGCGGTGTGGTATCTCTTTGGTGGGTGGTTGTATTTTGAGACGATTCCATTGTTCTGCAAAGGAGTATGCCTGAAATAGTTGTTTTGATTGATCAGAGGTTTTGGCAATGGTAAGAGTGTTACTAGCCCAGTCAATAATGGGATTGGCAAGGTGAAGCCAGGGGTGTCTGAGGATGACATTTTCTTGTCTGCAGTTGATAAGGTAGAAGGTGGTTTTGTGGGCTACTCCTCTATGTTGACAAAGAGGGTGCAGGAGAAGCAAATTTCTCCTGCATTGTTTTGTGAACTATTGGCATTGTGGATATGAAAGGGTCTTGCTAGGTGTGTGGCAGGGAGCCTTTGTTTCTTGGCAAACTGCCAATCCAGGCAGTTGATGTCTGCACCACTGTCAATGAGGATGCAAGTGTCAACAACTTTAAGAGTGTGTGAGGGTACCACAAGTTGGACAGGGATTTGGATTCCTTTGGTAGATAATGGTACAGTTACATGAGCACAAGTAGGTGAGGAGGGAAGGCCTTGCATTAAACTAGGCTTCCCTTTTAAAAACCCTTCTGAGGTATGGCAACTCTAACCCTCCTAACCGTGGATTCATCATCATCATCATTGTTCTTGACCTTTTTTAGGGCAGGGATTTCTTCTTTGGCAATGACTCATTGGACCTGGGGGTTGTGTTTGGGAGGTGGTGGGGCAGTGAAGGCCTTGCATTCCTTGCTACTGTGTCCAGGTTTTCGGCATCTAAAACAGAGCCAGTTTTTGATGCAGCAGGCTCTTTCTTCCAGGGTGAGCTTGGCTACATGGATGATGTCTATGTCCATGGCATTGAGATCTTTTTTCTTCCTTGGATGAGGGGTGAAGGTGGGGATGTAGGGGATGGCATGTGTAGGGTTTTGACAGAAGTGCTTGATGGCACAGGATTGTTCATTGGTGTTCCATTCCCTGGCAGCTTCTTCATACCACTTTTCAATGGTTGTAGGAGGGGGTTGGAGTCAGCTGATATTTCTCATGATCCAGGGTGGAATGCCATGGGTGTAGTAGCTGATCAAGGTGTTGTTCTCAGTAACGTTGGCTCCGACAACTTTAGTCTGGAAGTTGGTGGTGTATTCAGCAAGGGAGGTGGTCCAATTTCCTTGTCCTTTTGATTCCATATGGGTGATGGAGAGCCAGTGGATGGTGGCATTCACAGTCTCTTGTTGCTTAAATGCTTTAAGAAAGTCCTCAACAACCTTTTCGAAAGTTCCGAGAGTTATGGTGGTTCCTGAGATGGTTTTCTTACAGAAGGTGGCAGTCCAGGATAGGGCAGATCCCTCAGTCGTGAAGAAGAGGGTGAAGGCAATGTGTTTTTCATCCTTGTCATAGATGGTAGCATTTATGTGAAGGTAGAATTGTATGGTGCTGATCCACACTTCCACTCTGGTGTGATCTCTGTTGTAAGAGTTGAGTCACCTGAAATGAAGTTCTGTGGGTTTAGTAGTCATAGTTCCTATGGGGGAGTTCATGGAGAAGGACATTTCTCCTGGTGTGATGATGATGGAATTGTGGATGGACAGTGGGGCTACAAAGCATGGGGTCTGGAAAGCTTGTTGGTAAGGTTGTTGTGGTACTGAGTGAGTGGGGGGCATGAAGTAGGGATAATGTTGTGGAGAGTTTGTGGGAGAGGGCAGTTGCTTCTTCCTGCTTGTGAGGAGCAGGTAAGGTTTCATCTGAGTCTTCAACTGGGGAAGGGGAGTGAGGGGGTGATCTGAAACTATCCCATGTGGGAGGTTCCAGGTTACAAGGGCATCCCCAATGGGGGTCTGAGGCTGGTTGCCAAGATATGGTGGTGGCATACAATGGTGGTAGCTGCTGTTAAGCTAAGTTAAATCCTTTGTTACACTTGACCCAGGCAGGGGTGAGTGTAGCCTTTGAAACAAAGTACAATGAGGGAGAGCAAAGGCTGAGCCTAGCATGAATGAGGAGTATGATGTTGGGATATTACAAAGTGTTACTCCTAGACTGGAGTATTTCCCTTTGACTGCTGCAAAGGTTGGTAAGGACTTGCAACCATTATTGTTACAAGTTGGTCTACCAGGTACTCTTTTCTTTTCTTATACACTACCTTTACTGCATTCTTTTTCTTCTTGACCTTGCCTTTACCTTGCCAGGGATTCCCCTGGGACTTATCATATCTATGGACACCACCTTCTAAGGCTGTTCTCTTGTACAGCCTTGTAATCCCTACTTACCACTGTCTCAGTCAATCTCTCTCTGATTGTTGCCTCCACATCACCTTGTGGGCTATGCTTCATTGTGCTACCAGTTCATTTTGCTACCTTTGTTGCTGTGGAACTTTATTTGTTGAACAGTATTTAGCTTCACTCCTTGCATTTCTCATAGCTAAGCTAATTCCCCTCTGTTGTACCTACAATTGTCTCATCCCAATACATGCTAGCTTCCTCCTCTTTTTGCTGTGCTCCACAACATAATGGTCACAAGTCCTCACCAACCTTTGCAGCAGTCAAAGGGGAATACTCCAGCCTTGGGGTAACACTTTGTAATGTCACACCTTTGTGCTCCTCACTTGTGTTGGACCCTGTCCTCACTCCTTCTCGCCATACTTTGTTTCAGAGGCTATGCTTGCCCCTACCTGGGTCAAGCATAACAGTTATGTTGTGGGACACAGTGAAAGGAGGAAGCTAGCCTTTAGATTGCAGAGAAACAATGTAGGTAAGACAGAGGGGATTTAGCTTAGCTATGAAGGAAGTGAGAGGTAAAGCTAAATACCATGTAACTAAGATTCTGCAGCAGCCCAAAAGTGACAAAATGAAAAGAGAGTGAAATGATGCATAGCCTACAAAGGTGATGTAAAGACTACAATCAAAGATGGAAGTGAAACGGGAACCAAGGCAGTGGTAGGTGATGACTATGAGGCTGTACAAGAGAACAGCCTTAGGAGGCAGTGTCTGTGGCTACGAGGTAAGTATCAGGGGAATCCCTGACAAGGTTAAGACAATGTTTAAGTAGAGAAAGGAGGTGGCAAAGGTAGTGCAAGAAAAAAGAAAAGGGTACCAGGTAAACCCACTTGTAACAGACACTACCTCCTAAGGCTGTTCTCTCATACAGCCTTGTAGTCATCATTTACCATTGCCTTGACCCTCATTTCACTCCCATCTTTGATCATAGTCTTTGCATCACCTTCATAGGCTATGCTTCATTTGCTTCTATTTCATTTCACTGGTTTTGGTTGCTGCAGAACTTTAGTTACACAGTATTTAGCTTTGCTCCTCACTTCTCTCATAGCTAAGCTAATTCCCCTCTGTACTACCTACATTCCTCCTTGCAATACAAGCTAGCTTCCTCCCTTCATTGCTTTCCACAACAAAATGATTGCCAGTCTTCACCAACCTTTGCAGCAGTCAAAGGGGAATACTCCAGTCTTGGAGTAGCCTGTTGTAATGTCCACCTTCATACTCCTCATTCACACTAAGGCTCAGCCTTCACTCTTCCTCATCATTCTTTGTTTCAGAGGCTATGCTCGCCCCTACCCCGGTCAAGCATAACAGAAGCCACTGTTTAGTGCAATACATAGGAAGAAGAGATTGGACTTTGCCCTGAAGTATAAGGAGTGGACCATAGAGGATTGGAAGAGAGTAATATGGTCAGATGAAACTAAAATCAACAGGATTGCATCAGATGGAAGGCAATGGATGTGGAAAAAGGCTGGTGAGGGATTGATTGATAGGGAGATTCAGGGTACAGTCAAGTTTGGTGGAGGAAACATCATGGTATGGGGTTGTATGAGTTGGAAAGACTTGCAGAGGTTGAGGGGAAGATGAATGCTGAGCAATATGTGGACATTTTGAAGAAAAGCCTGCTGCTCACAGTGGAGAAAAGTAAAATTTCCCGGGAGGATCTTATCTTCCAACAGGATAATATTCCACACATAGCTCCAAAAGGGCCAAGGATTGGATGGAGGACAAAAATATCACATTCCTGGACTGGCCTTCACAATCTCCAGACCTCAATCCCATTGGACATCTTCAGCACCACATCAAAAAAGAGCATTGTTAATATCCAACACAAGCCAAAGAAGTTTGGGATATTTGGGACAGAGTTGCAAAGGTGTGGGAAAATATAGAGCCAGAAGTATGTCAGCAGTTGATTGAAAGCATGCCAAGAAGGATTGGAGCAGTGGTCAAGGCTAAGGGTGAAACAACCCAAGAAGCAAAATAAGGCTGTAGGTTGCCAGCAAGACTCATAACTCAAGGATCTAGCAGAGGAGCTTTGGGGAAGACTCCAAGTGAACTAAACTGGAGTTCACTGGAGCGGGTCTTAGCCCTTAAGTACTATTCAGTAGTATGTACATGTTTGTAGTGGATCTACCGATACTCTACTAAATATGGACTAATGGACACACAGCCCACTATTGGCTGTGCATCAGAATGGAAGCATGGATAGCCTTCGAGGCTGTGGGTATGGAGATGAAAAGGATGCATGATGCATAAGGCATAGAAATGGAAGAGAACAGCCTACAAGGCTGTGAGCAGAAATAAAGGAGAAGTGCATAGTCCCAGCCTTAGGGTTTGATCCCTGGCCCTAGCCTGTGCATGTAGCATGTGGTGATGTTCTAGACATTGGAGTACAAACTCTATAATTATGTCAACTAGGACAAACAAAGGAGATCAGATCATAGATCAGAGATAAGATAAGATAAGACTGATCCAAAGTACAATGACTTGCAATGACTGGTGAGTGAGTGGCATTGGTGGTTAATGAGTCAGGTAGGACTCTATCCTGAGGGAGCAGTTTACCAACATGCTGAGGTCATGTGACATGATGAAAAGGGGTGAAAAATGTACCCCTATAACACAAGGTCTAGCCAATGTATTTGGGTAGAGAAGAGGAGCAAGGATGAGGCTGATGCTGCAGAGCTCATAATAGGCCATGGGAGTTCATTGGCAAATATGAGATCCTATCAGTAGCAGTTGATGTCAGTAAGGAATTCTCTGAACTCCAACTGATAGGCAGTGGAGTTGAGTGCTCCCTTGAGTTCCCCATAGATTCTCTTGATATAGTAAGCCATATGGGAGGTCTCAGCAGTGGAAGAACTGGACAATGGACAATGATAGAGGTGAGGTGGTTGATCTGGGTGTATGCTATGTAAAGAGCAAAAAAAGGTGACCCCATATCTAGGTGGGCATCAATGGAGTGCATCATGTGGGAGTTACTAACATATTGTTGAAGGAGGTGAATGTATGCAACATCTGGGAATTCCTGTCTAAGATTATGGACATATATATTGTGGTAGATGAAACAACCAAAGAAGTGTAGATCACTATTGGTTGCTCAAGCTCAAACAAAGACTGGGGAAAAAGAATAATAGTCTGACACTTAGGAGCTTCAATGGAAAAACTCCAAGTGAACTTGACTGTGGGTATCAATATAGCTGACTTATGTAATGTGTCAACTTACATAAGAACTTATCTTGAGAAACTTATGATGGCTGTACAGTCACCTGTTGGCCATGCTACCATGCCACCATGTAGTCATGGGCACATGACTTAGGATTCCCACCTTGCATATGCCCACTGCATGTTTCACATTTCAGGTCAGGTCAGGTTGGA
>JBBPLN010000547.1:0-17732 GCA_038089815.1 Sutorius eximius | reverse complement strand
AGAAGTCTGGTGGGTGATTTTTTCCCTCAGCCTTATGCTTTTCTTTCATCCGCCTTTTTCCCTTGCTGACACTGTGTCTGTTGCGTTGGGTCTTCAGGCGGTCCGCGCAGATTTGGCGTGGTCGGTAGTCATCTTCCCTCCGCGTCACTGAGCTTCCTCACGCTCCTCCTTTCATGGTCCTCCATTTTAATATGAGCACGAAATCCAGACCAGCACATGAAGAATATATCCCGCGCCCTCGACAAGACACGCACAGATGCGAGGACTTGTCTATATCCCATATCATTCGGCAATGCCAATCATAACCAACGATCCTAGATCCTCGAATATCGAATATACCCAAGCCAAGATTAAAATGCATAGTGATATTCACATCTGTTTCACCCGTTTATGATCTTGTTGATTTATTCTATCCTTATTCGGACGTCGTCACCACCAGTCCATGTAACATTAAAGCTATCATCCTTCCCATCGTTTTTCTGGGCTTGAGATTCGCGTTGTGGTATTTTTCCTCCGAGGATGTACAATATGCGATCATCTGTGTCGAGATATTCAAGCTAAAAAAGTTAGGAATAGGATGGTTGAGTCAGCGCCATACAAGCGTATTGTTTTCTTATGTGAGTCGATATTGATACCGTAAAAACTGGATGCTCGTCGTAAAAGTAGAATGTACAAATGCTGTAGTCGATAGAGATACAAATGTAAAACCAGACGGTATATAGAATGAGATCCAGCTAATTGATCCCCGCAATCTTCTCCACAAACATCCTGGTCCACGGTTCAAGTTCCTGAGCTTCGTTCCAGACTTCATCAAAATACTCCATCCTCAAACGCTTGACTCTGGTATCCTCCAGAAATGCGAGATAGCAAAGAAGGACCGCCAAGACGTCCACCGCTCTACTCACGGGTGCGACTACGAGAACGTTCACTGCGCCATCTTGCGCGACTATGCCGCTTTGTTCGCTCAGCTGGCCGTCTATCCCATAATCGGGTGCGAGGAAGACATATTGAGCGTTTTCATCCTCGCCTTCGTCTTGTCCTATCCGTGCGTCATATTCATCTTTGTTGTCTTTGCGTAACGTTTGGGGCCACCACTTCCCATCCCCGAGCGGTAGTGCTAGGCTGAGAAAATCGCGTGCTGCACGAAGCTCCGCAATACCTACCGCCGTTCGCTCCTCGTAGCGTAAAGCACCCAAGGGGCAGGCCAGAGATAGGCGTTGCACCGGAGCATCTCGGGGGGCCTCCTCTCCACTCCACTGGGATAACGCGAGCGGGTCACCACCAGACGTGACATAACTGACCTCCACAACGTGGGTAAACGGCTCGTCATCGAAGGTCCGCAGTACGGGAATGTCGTCCTCGTCGTCCACCAGCGCGATGTACAATCCATCCATGATTTCCACGAGGTGACTATCCTCTATGAAGGAAGGGGTCGGAGAGGGGGGAGGGCTACGCTGTTGGTCGTCCAGATTTATCTTGACCGGTTCTTCGTCTTCGAATACAAGAATGATGCTGCTATTGCAGTCGTACATTTTGTTCCATTCCCGGTACGAGATTGGTGTGATAGTGAGGCCGGTTTGGCGACCCACTTGGTGCTGGCGGTGAGATCTGCGGGGGAGACGACGGGACTGCCGGCCGGGCATGTTGAGGAGTGGTGGAAGTGAGTGGTGCACAAGAGGGGTGAGTCTTGGATGCGATGGGTCAAGTAGCAACAAAGCGAACGAGAGCTGCACAATGATGGCGTTTACCAGACGTGTTAGTTTATATGGCTGGAGACCGTCAAAGCAACCATGACCTGTTGTGGAGGACAATATGCCACCCGCCCTAGTGGACCACCTCAAAGAGGACAGTGTGCAACGGCATAAGCGAGTCTCAATAGGCCTCAACGTCGGATTCCTGAAAGATGTGGCAGGCCAGAGTAGGATTGACAGACTCACCTTCGTTTAATCATGTGAAGTGTACCGTGACATTCTTCACGTGCCATAACTAACCCAAGCGTATGGAGAAATACATTCAAAGTTCCTTACGACGCGTGGGTCACGACTTGCGGCCAGGCGGCGCGTTCAACTATCCGACGTTCATTATAGTTCACTTCCGTTCATGGCGGTCGATCCACCCAAGTTATGGTGCAGTTTGAACAGATGTAGCAAGTGTCCATTGAGAAGAACCACCCGAATACGCAGCTTACCACTTAGAGCGGTTTTCGTCACTGGCTGTATGTTGCCACTTGAGCTAAATTTGACCTGCTACCCCCGGGTGCATTGTCTTGAATCTAGGCATGGCTGGGTGGTCCCAGCCTCGTCCATTTGGGTCCAAGAATTCACATATCACCTGAAAGATCGGGTGGATGCGTGCCGTCAGCATGACAAACATTGGGAAGGGTTACATCTTCCCCTTGATAAGAGCACCCATGCAATCCTCCACACAAACACTTGAACTGCATCCAACATGTGAAAACGTCCACCTAAACAAAGATGAATTACTCGGCGCCAAGGGTTTGCAACAACCTTCCACAATAGTTCTCCCGACAGCCAATGACGCACTCGGGGAGACACGGAGAAGGGCATTGAAATGCGAAATGCAGTATCCAATACGATGAAGCTGATTTCGAACTTGAGACCACGGGGTATGTACAACCGTCATTCTCAGCACGACCCCGAATGTACATTGTGTCTGGGACAATTGTCCACCGTCAGCACAGATGTCAGACCGGATCACCGCCCTAAACAACTTCATCAATCAAGGAGCGCTCCGTTATCCTAATCGAATCCCGGCACGTCTTGTTTGACACTTATCTCAGATTTGAAGGAGCAGAAAGTGGTCACGACCTTTATCAGGTCCATGATGCATTACCTAGGACGACACGAATCTATGGGCGGCGCGTTGCGAGATGATCACGTCGCTGTGGATCGTGGTTGCCTGAAAGAATAGCGATGTCGTCAGTTACTATGACCAAGAAAGGTTCCCACTTGCCCATGCTCAGCCCGTGGGGTCCATGCTGACATTAAAACACCAAATAGAGTTGGAGATGAGTACATTGTCCGTAGTCATAGCCTTTCCATGGTCCAAATTTATTGAATCGCGGGCACCCGCAACAAGAATGAAGCGGAAGGTCGGAGCATACATCGAATGTACATGGGTCCGGGTTCATATTAAGTCGAGTATCGCGCGGCCCCCGCTGTGTCGGCGAGTGGACTCGGCCGAAAACTCGATGATGACCAGTATACATGACCAGCGCCTGACCACCTCGGACCATCGTGGTATGCATCAATTGCGGTCCACGACCACGCATGAACTATTGGATTGCCGGACTCACATTCGAGTCATTCCGGCTTGCAATGGAGTCTGGGTCGTCAAGTTGCGAATCGGTTCGTGGAAGATCCTCGGGACACTTGCAGGCCCGAGCTCGGGTCATTACGGAACGCTCGGCGGACTTTGCCGAGCTCCCTCTTTCCACCATGATCAGCACTAACACCGCCTCAGAGGCTCAGTCCAAGCTGGGCTGAGTTCGGTGGCCTGGCCGCGACGCGCGTGCTGAAAAGCTACATTACCATATTGACGTCTAAATTGCAAGCATTTAAGGATTGGTCTCTGATGAGCCCTTGTCATCAGCTGTCAAAATCTGATGACAGTGATTTGACACAGCTCCTGTGACCATGTATTCCGACGGTGGGCCCGTTGAGAGAAGCAAACGTGACATCACCGGAGTAGCAAAAATCGCGGACGTACCGTTGCGCAGACATGCTGCCGAGAGGCTATTGCAGTTAGTGCCTCGATTGAGTCGGAAGTGTGTATTCCGGTTGGAGTCCAGCATACGCAGTTTTCCCCATCTCGACTTGGGATTCCGTTACCACACCGCCTTTATTAACCAGCAATGCACTGAGTTGTGTCGAATCTAACCTACGTCTTCGTCGCGCCGGACAGTACTCCCGGTAATTTGGTATGACCGCATGGCCTATTACCGACCGAAGCCCAGCATCAAATCGTGTTCGACGCATAGCCAACGAGAGAGTTTCAGCCTGACGTAGCGCTAGGCTTGTCAAAGAAGGTTAATAAAACACGAAGAAACGTCCGAGGCGGTAGTGACCCCGCGGCAAGCATGCCGGTTTAGATGTCCGACATACTCCGTCATGCCGTCATTGGCGGACTTTGAATTGTGCCACTCCTATCCCTTATTATTTTTGGCTTCCCGAATTGGTAGCTATAAACATCGCTCACGACGTGCCTTGTAAGCACACGCTCTCGTCATTCAGTGAGTTGTTGGACTTTTACGGTTGATGCCAGTATGTAACACGCCGACCCCCACATCATCCTGTTTCTACGAGACTGACAGATGCGCTGTTGCACGCCCTAGAGACGATTGTGTTCTAATGCTGCTGCGGTCATCGTGCACGGACCGCCCAGGCACTAGTCCAGGCTGTATTCGCAACCGCGCTCCTCATGATCACTCCTTTAACCAAAAGCGAGCGTCTTTATACCACAGCCTAGTTAATTTGCCGCGATTGTGTATCATCTGGGGAGTGCCACAGGGGTCGCGAATGACATACCTGACAATACACATCCGCCTCGTGACCCTTCGGCATCCCAAAGATGGTCGGGCCTTTGCGTAACCACTTGCACGTGTCGTAGCCTGTCATTGTAAGTAATTGACGTCGCGAGAGGCGATCAAGCAAGGTTCAAAACACAGCTATAACACTCTCATCCACTTCATCAAGGATACACAGCATTGGGGGTCTAACAAACCCCGGGAGGACGCATTCACAACTCTCGATCGGGCAAGTATCAACTCGACTAACCAAGGTGAGACGTTGTGCATCGCTGACAGCTAGACGTGGTGTTGAGTGGCAGAGGTAGAATCTGTCCTCGTTGGATCTAGACAGGTCACCTATGGTGTGCATGCATCGATACTCACCTAGTCGATTTCAGGTACGGTGCGCTAACACTGTGGCCCGTTCCATACACCAAGCGGCGGAGAATATCGGCAAGAGGCACACGTCCTTGCAGCCGGCTGCTGCGCATCGGTTCGTTCGTCCAGGCTCAGCATGAAACGGACGAGCAGACGAACCAAGAAACGGAGAGAATGCTAACGTTATGTACGTACGGAGCCATCATTAAGCGGGACCGCCATGTGAGTACGCTGTGTATAAGTGTTCAGGAAAAACATTACATATGTATCACGTTGCCAAATAGGTGCTAGCATCAGGCGCCAAGATTGCTGTTCTCGTACCTGCGATGCAAGGGGCGTGAACGCACGCCTCGTCTCGAAATGCATTGAATGACTCGCCATGCAAGTAAGAAGCCGGTCGTGGGCTGGAAAACAGCTCGGAGAGACTTTTGTTGCGCGTGCACGTGTGAAAAGAGATACTGTAGAGGTGTTCCGATCAGAAATGCAAAGGCGCCTGTTTCCCCTTGCGCAGACAGCCGATTCGCAGCCTAGCCTTGCGGTTGTACCATGTGACTCTTCGGAACCGGCCTGTCGTATGCTGTCCACTCGGAGGAAGATACGTTCCGAGCAAGGCTGGACGACCCATCGCACCCAGCATCACATCCGACGTGTTCGTGGGTGATCAATGGGATGAACATCGAGAAGCACGGTTTATAGATAGGTTTGCCTGTCCGCCTCAGAACCAGATCACGGGGGTACGTACGACCCGCGTGATTGGCGTCTGAAGAGCAGGAGGTTACCGAGGCAGTGGCAGTAAACTATTTACCGACTGTGACGTACGTTCTTTGTACATGCATACACACCCTGAGAGTCTCTCTCGCTTGTGTCACCTACGTTACCGCCGCGTCGACCCGGGTATGAGCGAACGCGTCCCGTGGTGTGCGTAAACGATTGCCAAACCATCCGACTCTATCGGAAATGAGGGTGAATTCTAGCGAGACCTGGAAATAATGGAAACGGGGATCATCCTGGTCTTCGTATGTACACCCCGCGACGAAAGGACATTGTTAGGAATGATGTCTCGTTCCTGTCGGTGACTGAAAATCTTGCCGGCAAGGCAGTGCTCAGATGAGATTTAGGGAGGGCATGAGATAGCCCTTACAAATTGATAACATTTTGATGAAGAGCCACATCGGCTGGGAAGGTATGTACACCGTTGAAGAGTGTTAGAAACCGGGACGTCCGGTGAAAACGTGAGTGCAATATGTGACATGCGCAACCCTTGGACGGTGCACATATCCTCGCGACACAGAAGAGCCTTGATTGAGCAACAGGTTTCCGCGCGTGATCGGATTCACTGATGAGAAATGGCAAATATCAGCGCCCTGCCGCCAATGGATAGGATCCAGGCAAACAATAGGTATGATGCTGCTCTGGGCGGTGAGCGGCCGCTATTTCTAATTTCTTGACTGCCGTCGATGACGCACCCCGTGCTCCACCCGCTAAATCTCGGTGCTGTTTTCCGCGATCCCTCGAATTCGTAACAATAGCAACCCACCATGTGAATTTGGAAGCAATAAACGGGAACCTATAATGGTGAAGTCATGCATGGCAGGGTTGGGTTGATCATCCATTATATGGTAAATTTCACAGAATAGGTGAAAACTAGGTCTGGGGAAGCCACAATTGTTACGTAGAACCTGGCCCGTTGGATGTCGGTGGGGAACTGGAATGGATCATTCCGTCCATCCAATGAGCGCCATAGTGCTAGCCTGAAATATCCCATGTCGTGCCTAGTGGCACCAACACGTTCGGAAGACTCAGAGTGCGCCGCGGGGCATACCGAGAACCTTGGCCACGCATCCGCGCTCTGGGGTCAGGTCAGACACATTCAAGACCAAATTTGGTGAGTTCTCGGCATCGGCTGTTTATTATTGACAGGGTGTACCTTTCGATCATCGGCCAAACCGACGGAACACAGCAACCGAGGTCAGTTGATGCAAGCGGGTAAAGGTTCACAACGGTTTGACATCAGCGCACTGAAGTGGCGCCCAGGCAATTTAGCGGAGTGGCAGGGAAGACTTGGTTTTTGACCGAACGTGCGAATTGAAGGTGGTGGCACAGCCATTTGAACCCATCAAGCCCACGGCGGCTGGGCGTTCGACTGGAGAAGTGTACGTACCGTGTAGTGTGATCGATGCGGTCAGATCGATAAGCACGTTCACAGCCTATCTCGGAGAGGGATGGCACTTCCATAGAGGGTGCACGTGGGACGCAAAGTGTGCATTCTGAGAGAGGTCTGGGACGGGTGCAAGCAGCAGGGGGTCACGGCAAAAAGAGAAGGGAATGAACCAAGGATGGGGTGGTCAGCGGACCGGGAGTGGTTCATGTGGGCGTTGCGGCAAGGAATGGCCGGTGTGAGAGCGGGGGTGTAACGGTACAAATTGGTCGATAAGACGATCCAAATGAAACTCAAACAAACCGCTGTTAGGGAGTCGTTGACGGATTCGTGAACCGGTTCCTTGGTGGAAGGGATGATGAGGAACCCTACGATAGGATCTGGCAAGAAAAAAAAAAAAAAAGATCCCGGTTAAGTCCTTGACCAGAATTGGACCGCCGCGTGTCCTGTTGTCTGATCAGGTCCATATCCCTTGAACAACGGCAAGTCCGGCTCCCAGAACTATTTGAACACCCACCTCCATGTTCCCAGTAATTTATTTCTGATCGTTCGTCGTTGCTCGCCCAAAGTTTCTCCCTTGTCGTCCTATGCCTATCGTCGTCGCACAGGAACTCCCTCTTTGTTAGCTTCATCGCGTTCCCGGGTCCTGTTTCGCGGTAAATCGCTGTCTCCTCCTCCCGTTTCATCCCTCCCCTTGGCTGATCACGCTCTCCTAGCTTCGCTCCCATTCGTGTATATTTAGTATCGTTCCAATAATGGCCACTAAATCGCCTGTCACGCCGCCTCCTACCCTGCAACGGGGGAAGGCCTGTCTCCGCTGCAGGTATTTTCAGTCTCTCGCTTCGCTCGTCCGGTCTGATCATGCTCAAACACGCATTGACCAGAAAACGAAAGATGGTTCGTCTCTCACATCTCTCTCGATGACCCTCGTTGATCTGTCTGTAGAGATGTGATGGCTTCAAGCCCGCCTGTCAGCAGTGCGTTCGCGCAAAGAAACCCGAGTGTTGTCAGTACGACGATGGCAAGGGGAAGACGAGGACTCAGTTGTTGCGGGAAAACATTGAGCGCCTCGAGCAGCGGATAAGGGAACTCGAGGATCCAGAGTACACCTCTCCTTCCGTGACGCTGCATGATCCTCATCTCCACCGTCGCTCAGAGAGCTCGTCCTCGTCTTTGACCGGCTCTCCAGGAAGCACGGGCTTTTCCGCGCCTCACTCGCCACTCCCGCCATCTGGTATGCTTCGCCACCCCGTCATGCTCCTTTTGACTAAGTTCCTTCATAGCCACCAGCTCGCCCCAACATTCCTGGATTCAATGCGTGCCTTCGCCATCTCCAACGCCATTCAGCGATGCCTTCCAAATCGAGCCACAGCCAACGGTGGATTTAGCCCAGATGCTGTAAGCGTCGCATTTTCTTTTATCCTGCCATTTTCTCATCAACGTGTGCAGGCTGGATATCTTCTCATCGCACCGCCATCAATGTTTCCTTGGCCTCCACATGGGTCGATTACGAGACTCCTTCTCGAGACCCGCTACCGAACAACACCATCCTTGCCTCACAAACGCCATCTTCCTTTGGGCATGTTACATCTCTCGACCGGGACCGCTGAGCGAGCACGAGTCGCATTACCTCAACTGTTCGCTCGACGGCCTCAGCGAGGCACTTCAGTACAACGACCGCATCCTGGACGTCATCCAGGCTTCTTGCCTATTGTCTGTTTACTTTTTGTCCAACGGTCGGGTATTAGAGGGGAGTTACCACGCGGCTGCTGCGGCCTCATTAACCATGCAGTGTGGCCTTCACGGGGCGTTAATGAATCACTCGGTCTTCGAGTCCACTGGGGTGCTGGCACCGTTGAAGCTGGAACCTGCCAAGGATGCCATCGAGCAGGGCGAGAGAATACTGACGTTCTGGCAAGTCTTTGTTCTCGATCGATGTTGGTCCTCAGCCCTTCAGAAACCCGCGACCATACCGGACGGTCCCGAGGGATGCTTGTCTATCGTCATGCCGTGGCCACAGGGCATGGAAGAATATGAATCGGTAAGTCAATCTTGGTTCATGTCGATGTGGATTCATTTATTGACGACGTTGCTCACTCAGGGACAGATAGACGATTTCCATTCCTTTTCGACCACCCGGACCTTCTTTGATGGACAGCTGTCGAATCTTGGGGGTGGCTTCTCGCCGCTCGCTCTGAGAGCAAAGGCATCCGTGCTCTTCCACCACGCTCACCACTTGGCTTCGAACTGGGACCAGCGTAGGCCCCTTGACCCTGCAGGCTACCTGCACTCTAATGATTATGCAGCCCTGTCCCTCTCAAGCGCGTTCATGGACGATTTCCAGGCGTTGGAACATACGATTGCACGTTTTCTATCGACGCTCATGCCCATCCATCAGTTGGACGCCACCATGCCCGATGACAAACATACGTACATCGCGATCCACACGCTCGCGCACGTTGCGATGATCCGTCTATATTATCCCTTTGGACACGAAGATCCCGTTGCATATGGAAAATGCCTGCAGGCGGCCCGGTGCTGTGTGTCCATCATAAAGCACATTGCAGAAGCAGACTATGATTTCCTCGACCCGATTCTTGGGGTAGGTGCCTCGTTGCTTTGGTTTTGTGATGCGTGTCTGATCGCCTTCTTTTTAGCCTTGTTGGACGTCTGCCATGGACACCTTGATCCGCGAACTGAATTTGGTCGAAACGTCTTGGCCGATCGTCAGCAGCGCCGAGGTTCGCAGCGATATTGGCACGCTGCTGTATGCCATGGGCACCCTTGGATCACGGTATCCATTGCTTGCATACACTGCAGCCAAGGTACAAAAAAGACTATCGGGACTATAGTCTGCCCAGCAGATACCTAATCAAACCGCTTTCCAAGTCTTGTTTTCTCCCGGGACTGTTTTCGAACGTTCTGTTCCAATCTCTTTTTCTCTTCTTTTCCCTAATGCTTGGACTTTGCTTTCTGGATTGCTGATTCAGACAGTACACCTTCGACCTTACTGTACCATCATTTTCGTTGTTCGTTATGACCTCCCACGTACTGTTGGACGCCCCTCGGACTTTCCTAGCCCGGATGTCACCTTGGACTCTAGAACGGACTTGCATCACGGACAGTGGTTTCTGTTGCAATACTCTTCAAGATCCGTTAATCGCTACCCTAGCTTATCGTTATACGTCGTGCCATACATGTTACTCGCTTTTCCTACGACTCTATCCCGTGGTTTGAGCCATGCCTTATCCCGATCCCAACTACTTGCTCGGACCTCGATTTTATCTCGTTACATTATTGATTCTTGTACTGAACTCCAACGTAATTCAAAAAACGGACTCGATGTATGTACATTCGGACAATCAGTGGTTTTGCGATGCGGCGTATTTGGCAGCGTCTGTTGGAGTTGGCCGTTTCGGGCTGGGTTCGACCTGGAGGCTTTGGTTCTGCACCTTTCACGTTTACGACAACGTGGAACGATGATAACCACCAAACCTCGCCGCCCTGTTGGTTCACTTGGCGTCTTCGAGTACGTAAGAATGTGCTTGGGAAGGCGCCACCGAGTGTCTTTGAGAAACCACTTACTCTTTACCTCCAGGTCCAACCCAGCTTATCAGCAAAAAAAACGGATAACGAACGGCGACTCCAGATTAGCATCCTTGGCGTTGGCGGGGTGACGTTGTAGAAGCAACTTGGGAGTCCGATATGCCAGTGGTGCTCGGTTCAGGCTTGGCGGGCCACCGCGATGGCTCCTCGCGAGCCCCTTCTGTATGCAGCGAACGACCTGGCCGTGCTTCTACAGATCGGTACGGTGCTGTGGGACACGGCGAGCCAAGCACGCCGCATATTCGTCGGGTACCGTCTGCGTCCTTGGCGAATCTGCCGCATCCCATCGACACTCGTCCAACGCTCGTGCAGCGTAGTCTCTCACACGGTGCTGGCGTTCACCGTACCTCCACCACACCCACTTCGCGCACGTCTTTGTCTACGCGGTCGTCAAGTACCAGTACCTCGCGCACGCAATCGACAGGTGGTGTTTCGCACCCGCACCAGTGGACGCTTTTTGGTCAGCTCATGCTCATGGAGAACGAGGGTCAGCTGCGGGATTCGGACCCGGGACGGACGTCCTTGGATGAACAGGCCTTTCGTGCGCAGGCTCCGTGTTTCGTCCAGTCGCCTGTCGAGGAGCCCGCAAGCGACGTCTTCGTTGCTCGGTTCGCACAGGCTGTCGACACACCTACGAGAAGCACCCAAGATGGATTCTCTGAGCGGGGGAGCACCTCAGCGGAGGAAGCGTCCTCTGAAGGATCGGAGGAAACAGAAACGTCCACTAGGACGACACGTGGCTCTGGCACGACCGGGGCACGCTGGATACCGTCACGGGTCCCTGCGATACCTCTTCTATGGAAGAACATGCTCAAGTGTTCCGTAGCGTATTTCATTGCATCGCTCTTCACGTTTCATCCCTCGCTGTCTCGCTTCTTTGGGGACCTGACGTCCAGCGGGTCCGGTGGTGGAAGCCCATACCCCTCTGCACACCTCATTGCAACAATGTAACCAGGATTCTGTTCGCGTGTTTTCCTTGGTACTGACGTTACTCTAGTGCTGTGTATTATAACCCTGCAAAAACCATTGGAGGCATGTTTGAAGCTGATTCGTTTTGCATGGTGGCCTGGTTGTATTCTGCTCTCATGAGCCTCAGTGGACTGTCGTTGTTTTGGTGGCTGGATGTGCAACCGGGGTTGGAGGTATTGGCTGATCTTGTGCTTGTAATATGGGTGGGGGTGACGATATGGGGACTAACGTGGATGAAGGTGTGGATGGCGAAGCCAACATTTAACTCTGGCAAGTGTTTCAGAATTCGAGCGCGAATTGCTAAAATCGATCCTTTACAGCATGTTCCATGTCTGCAACCGTCTTGTTCATCGTGTAAGTGCCGCTCGTAACGATGTCGTGCAGTGTGGCTGATCGTCGAGCTAGCGTGGTGCGAGAGGGTACCTGGGAAACGCTCCTCGTGACATCGTCCATCGTCCTCATGGGCACGGCGATATCGAACCTAGTCTGCTTCTCGCTTTGGCCGCAGAGCGCGACCTATAATCTCCAAGTCAACATGACGAAGACGTTAGACTCCTTTTCGACGTTGCTGGGAATAATCACGAACACATTCCTTCTCGAGGAACCGATCCGAAAGCCGAGTCAGGAGAAGATGCAGCGCGCGGTGGAGAACCATCAGTCTTCGTTTACGAGTCTGAAAAAGAGCTTGGCAGAGGCGCGCTCGGAGTGGTTCGGTATCTTGGGCGAGCAAGAAAGGGTGGTTTCAAAACAGGCGTATGGAGATGCGGTCGATAGTCTCACGCGTCTCGCGCAGCATCTCAATGGTCTCAGGGGTGGGACGAGGCTACAGTACGAGCTCTCCAAGGCACAAAGAGACGGGAAGCTCGTTCTCCGACGTCCGACCGAGGACGCGCAGGACGCGCACGTTCCACTGGGACAAAAGGGCAAAGCCCGCTATTCGCTCGCATCGCATTCGGACGATCTCGAAGAAGCTCTACTACGCGCAGCTGCGGAGATGTTTGGTGATCTCGTGGATGATGTTGGTCCGCCGTTGAAGGCACTTTCGGTGAGGCTATTTACATCCCTCAATTCATTAGCGGAGATGTAATAAAGCTTGGGCAGAATGCGTGCACGTCTTGTCTGAAACGATTACGAGAAGCGTTCGTGAATACCCAGAACACCGAGGAGTACAAGATGATGCAGCCTCAGGATTTCCACAAAATTATCGACGGCATTGATCGGGCTCTGTTCACGTTCGAGAGCACGTCGAATCACGCAGTTTTGCGTCTGTACAGGCGTAGCAATTTTGCCTCTGGGAACAGGGAAAAGTCGACCCGTTCATCTATGGAGGACAATTCAATACTAGCAGAGAGCGAGCACGAGCACGTTTTCCTTGTTTATTTGTCAGTGAAACTGTGCTGTTCGCCTCTGCGTTCAATGTTAATATGGCTGTGCAGCTTTATTTTTACCCTCCAGGAGTTCGCCGGAGAGTTGATGTCCCTTACAGATGCTATGCGGAGAATCTACGCAGTGGAGTTAGCCAGGTTCTCCAGACAAAATTGGTTCAAACGCTATTTCATCAACGGACCAACGTCGTTCTTTTCTTATATCAAGACCTTCCGACGGCGGAGACAGTCGGAAAAAACAAGGCGGGCCGGTTTGCGTCGCATCTGTAAGCACTGGACGATTCATTTTTCCTGGGTATTTCGAATTAACGCGTCGAGTCAAGCCACGTATTTCAACGCCGACGAACGCCATCCAAAAGTGTCATTTCCCAAAATAAGACCTCATGCACCAAATACATTACAGACCCCAGATCGCTCGAACCTCACTTTTGTCGAGCGCTTTTTACGAACCCTATGGGAGCTTGGGGATCGATTAAGGGATCGTAATGTCAATTATGCGTTCAAAGTCGGCATGTCCACAGCCTTGTTGGCTGCACCTGCATTCTTGGATGCCACACGTCCGTTATTTACGGAATACAGGGGGGAATGGGCGCTCATCTCTGTGAGTCCACACTGCGGGGTTAAGGCGACTAGAAGTTCACCAAAAATATGACAAGTGCTTCGTCGTCATGTCCCCCACGATTGGGGCGGTGGGTCGCTCCATCGAGTCTGTGATCGTGATTGATGCTAACTATCTCCCTTTCAAGACCAACTATCTTGCAGTTCACCGAGCTCTTGGGACGCTGTACGGTAAATCTTATCCGTGCACGCGGCAGATAGATTAACCAAATATATAGGTTTGGTGCCATCATAGCGGCTGGGATATATACGCTATTCCCAGAAAATGGTGTTGTATTATCGATATTCGGGTTCTTCTTCTCATTGCCGTGCTTCTACTACATTGTGGCAAAGCCGGAATACGCTACCACCGGACGCTTTGTGCTCTTGACGTATAATTTGACGTGCCTGTATGCGTGCGTTGTCTCGAGTCTAGACCTTGCTACCTTGCCCCTGGCCACTTGTCGCTGACGTATCTCTGCAGATTCAACATCCGGGAAGACAATGTACCAGTATTGGATATCGCCTACCATCGATCGACTGCAGTTACCGTTGGCGTTATCTGGGCTTTAATTGCATCGCGTCTGTGGTGGCCATCCGAAGCTAGACGTGAATTGAGCAAGGCGCTGGGAGAGTACGTTGCCCGTATCAGATCTGGATCAAACTTAGCAGCTTGGAACACAGGTTTTGCCTCAACATTGGTTGGCTGTACACCCGTCTGGTCGCCTCAAACTCGGGTCTTGTCGACTACGACGATGATTTGGATGATGTAGCACAACGGGCCGCAGATGAGACTACCCCGCTGCTCTCTAAATCAGCCAGTGCGCAGCTCAGTAACTCCATCCAGGAATTCATGGCTATGTATGTGGTGATCGCGTCCAGTTGAACGCGAGACATCGCTAATCTAGCTTTCTTTGTCTTCCAATAAAGGGAACTCCATCTCCAGATCAAACTGATCGAACTGCAAGGACTGCTGGCTCAAACGCAACACGAACCACGTCTGAAGGGGCCTTTTCCTATTCTGCTCTATCGCTCGATATTGACTAGTTTGCAAACCATATTGGACAAACTCCACAGCATGCGGTGCGTTACCACGAGAGAGGAATGGTGGGTCGTTTCGTTTTTCGAAGCCAGGCGCTCCATTCTTATCATATCCTGTGTATTTTACAGGTTCACAGTACGTCCGATCAGTTGAACAAGTTGTTTGATGCATTGTCTTGTTGTCGTTCCAGACTGTGAGAAGGGACTTTATTCTTCCCGTCAGCAAGGAGCGGCGTGAGATGGTTGGTAATATCATTCTTTACTTTTCGACCTTGGCGTCTGCGTTCCGCCTCAAGGCTCCGTTGCCACCATACCTACCACCTGCCGAAAAGGCCCGAGAGCGCTTGGTGGGTTTCACAGGATCATGTCTGACGTGTGGTTCTCTATTGACACGTGAACGTAGGTGGATGCCATCAGAAGGCTAGATGTGGTCAAGAACCGCGAGGTCCATGCGTCGAGGCAGTTGCTCTTCTTTGCGTATGCGCTGACGATGAAGGGCGTCACGCAAGAACTCGAGTCTCTTGGGCATACCCTTCAGGATGCGTTTGGAGTCATTGGACAGTCTGCCGAAGAGTTCGATGCGCTGTTCGCGGAGGGTGTCAGACGGGATCAGGGGTCCACACTGTGGGTCTGACGTTTGTACGTTGTTTGCTTGCGTGGCTGTCACAGGGCGTTGGCGTATAGCCATATGATGTGGATTAATGCTGAGACGTTCATAATGATTCATTTAGTAGGCCCTTTTGGCTAAAGGAGATGAGTCAACTTGCGGATGATGCGTGTTTGGCGCAGATGGTGATATGCCACACGTTTAATGAACACTTAAGGGTCAATTCGTCCTCGTGGGCCATGGCTTATCGGTTCGCTTCTGTGATGATCTTTTTTTATTCGCTTTCGGTATTCGGTGAGTCACGGTGACCGAGCTTGTGGCATGGAGCGTGGCGTGAGCTTACAGCTTGGCTAGAGCCATTGATCGTACGATGGTGGCCCACTCCCCGGGGTTATACAACATTACCTTCCCAGACGAAGAGGAACTCATCTGTTCAGCATTCACAACATGAGGCAAACGGGCCGGACGGATCTACTCAGGTATTCACAAGATGTCGGGGAAGACTTCCGACGCGTGCTGGCCTTTCACCTTTGGCAGGCGATCGGGGTGTTTTTTTCCCTTACTTTCCCTCGATGCTCGATCAACTCGAGGGGTTAGACAGGCGGATTGCATCGGCGCACCGTTGCGCATGCCGTGCATGCAAAGATTCAAGATTTGAGTTGAACATATGTTGCGAAGGTGAGCTTGTCGTCAAAGGGACTTGTCTGGACCATTCTGCCGCGTGGAAGCTTGTCCCTCTTCCGAGAGATGGCACATGTACTGATAGTGACGAGCTCGGGATGACGAAAGTGACGCTTGAAAGGTGTCCTGGACCCTTCACGATTGGGATTAGTGCCATTGCCTATCGACTCGACTCGACTCTGCCCCACTCTTTATATGGGTTGCAGTTCGCCGCGCCTTGCGCCTTGCCAGACCGCGGTACACGTTTACGGCCGCACACAATACATAAAGAACACGCGCCGCGATCACAATTGACCGACCGCTTTGGAGATAATAATTCCATCCCAGGGAGCCGTTATATATTTCCTTCGCGAAGCGCGGTGACAAGGCATTACGCCTACCTTGCGCCTCGATCTCATTGGTGGAGTCGGAGCGAGGGTGGAGCGGGGGTTGGGCAACGTTTAAACTATATAGTCTGACAGGGTTTCATCTATCCGTGGAGGTGCTACTGCGGTGGGTTATTCGCCTGTGCTGTTCAAAACCTTTGAGCGTTTCTGAACCATTTTGCCCCTCAGCTTGACGTACTCTCTCTTGGGTTCTGCACGGTCAATACTTTCTCCGTCTCGTCGTCTTTGTCTTCGTCATCTCTTTCGCTGTCGAGGTCTTTGTAAGGATGTCGACCCCAGGTGCACCAGTCCAGGAAGAGTCGGCCACAACGCCTGCCGACCCGGGACCAGCTTCTGCAGCATCGGAACAAGGCGGCAAAGCAGATGAAGTCGCTGTCGAGATCACGGGTTGGCACATCGTCCTCTTGTCGACCATATAATCACTCTATTCATTTCACATTTTGACAGGCATCAAAGCCAGCGGTCTACCCGCAAAAGTAGGCTTCTTTGGTGGGCTGTTCTACGTGAGAGTCAAAGGTGGCAAAGTCCCGCAGAGGACCAAGACGGCAAAGTATACGAGGCGAGATGACTTCGTGGCGACTTGGGATGACACCGTCAGGCTGTACGTCCTCGCCACAGGCTATGCAGCATACGGCCGATTGATACTGACCCGCACGTTGTGTATTGGTGCCGGTGATTCAGGTCGGGCCTTGAGTCGTCCAAGGTTGAGATTGAAGTGTACGCTCGAAGGTTCTTCTTTAACTACAAGATCATCAAGAAGACTGAGAGTAAGGAGAGCTTGGCGGACCTGCTCGAACACTCAGAAACACGTGTGTCTGGTTCTCTTTACACCACACACTGGGTGAGGTCACTAACGGAACGCGTTGACGGGTGTGCTTTAGCGGTCGAACTTGAACTCCTAGAAGAGGGTCAGACAGCTGGAAAGCTGATATTCAAGATCAGCAAGAGCCCCGGCGGTGCAGCAAACGTCGAAATCCCACCCGCAGACTCTCCAGATCCGGAACCTCCAGTTTCGCTCCCAGGCAGTCCGAAGCAAAATCCCTGAAGCATGATGCTATGGCGTTAATGTCCGTTCTTGTTACGACCCTTTGGAAATGGCGTAAATATCGTTTATGGTTTGGATAATGTCCGTCGAACCCATGGAGCTCGCCAGGTGATCGCAGTCAAGCACGCTGAAGCGGAAGCTGATCGCTCCAGTTCGGCGGCCTGTGGGATATCATTCATCCGTTTGACTGACTCTACGTGGGAACCCAATATTCAGATATACCATTCGCGGTTGTACATACTGTACCCCTTGCTCCTATGTTTTCTTTCGACGGACTCTCCATGTATATCTTGGACGATTACAACAGGTTTAATGGGAATGGATAGCCAGGACAACAGACTCTGGCATGTC
>JBBPLN010000546.1:0-17793 GCA_038089815.1 Sutorius eximius | reverse complement strand
TGACTGTGTGAAAATAAGGGCAAAAATATACCCCTATAACAGGTTTGGTTCAGGTTCAGGTTCAGGTTCAGGTTCAAGTTCAGCTCAATGGGCCCCTGAACTGAACTGAACTGAACTTTGGCAACCCTATATAATAAGACAGGCCTTACAGCCCTCATTCCTCTCCTTAACCACTTAACCACTTCACTTCCCCTCTCATCTTCTGGAGTGAGAAACACTATAGTTGGTTCTACACCAACACTACCTCTTGCATCTTGCAATACCTGGACTATTGGTGTCTTGGGCACTTTACCCTAAGTCAACACTAGAGTTAGATCAGTGAGTATTACTCCTGGTTGATAACCTTCTCCCTCTGTGTGCATTGCTGTTGCACTGCTGCTAGTGGATAGCCCAAGTTCCATTAACCATATGTAGCTCATAATAAAAAGGTTTATATTGTTATCTCAAAATTTGATCAAATTAAAAGTTGTATCATGTCATAGCATGCTAAGTACACATGAGTGATGGATGTATGCATACCAATATTCACTTGTTCATGCAATTGACTTGGACAGCCAACCCTTCAGGGGCACTCCAACAGGCTATGACATCAACTGACAATCCACACCCTTTTCCTTGAAGTTATCAGACAAAGTCCATGAACAACATTGTCTATTGCAAAGCCACCAGTCCACCACACAGATATGCAATGCTTTCACCTCAAATGTCCCTGCCAGGCTGTCAGGCCATAAGGTGGCATGCATTACATCTCACTCCCTTTGATAACTATCTCTAGGCCCCTCATTTTTGCACAATCACAGTTTCATTTGTTTTACAATGAACACAGAAAACAGGTAAGACAGAAATGGGTTTGATTTGATACATGATGTCCAGAGCAAGACAGCATGGAACTACCAAACAACAAATTCCATGTACATGTATGTACATATTCTTGAGCATGTTTTAGGCAGTCCAAGACAGGAATACACCATCATGATGTTGCTCATTCACATCCAAAGTGACATGGAGTATCATGGAGTAAGGCAAGGTGCCAGCTTACACAGCTTTCCACGTCATCGATAAATATTGGTAATCTGGAAAGCACCCGTCGACCATCCGAAGTTGTTTGTTGAAGCGGTGACGTGGATCGCACCTTGAGCAGGTCCAGGGCGTCCACGGATGTGCATGCAACCCGTTACACGCCACCTTTCAAATTTCACTATTCACTCGTGAGAGAGCCGCAATTAGCCGGTCGTCGTCCTGTGCATACTGTCTTTGAAGCACGTGAAGCGGCAGTCTCCGGCTGAATCCACCGCAGCATACGGGTGTCATGCGTGTTCACAATTTCCGAACCTGTTTGTTCAGCGGTTCATCGAATCCTTCGAACTTCTGATGCTTGGAGCCAACGGCCACATTAATGAAAACAAACCATGTGTACATATGTGCATATTGGAGGCAAGATGTGGTCCTGCCGAGGAGAGCTGTGCTAAAGCCTACAGATCGGTGCTGGAACCGATTCATCGAAATTCCGTCACCCATATTGCACCTATTTGGACACCGACATTGCGTGTGGAGCAATCACAAAACGCCAACCCCAAATTGCCTCGCCCTCTTCATTACTTTCCAGGACATCGTGAGCGCTCCACCATTAGATAACGAGCGTGATTCATAGACATCAGCGATTGAGACAAATGGCCACGAGAACTCGGCGCTCAGTAAGTTAGAGCCAATGCGCAGAGAATCGCGTCGTGGAGAAAAACAAGGGTATCCCAAAAACAAGGTGCTCAGTGCGATGCCAGGGCACCCAAATTGCGATTGGCCAACAAAAGCGGACGTTCAGCGTCGAGCGATACTTCTACACCACTCCACAAAGTCATCAACCATTCCTATCGCCCAGTTCCACGTGACTTCCAGGGCAGCTTCAAATTCACCGCTGTCCCAGTGTTGCTGATCGCCCTCAGAGTTTTCAGTTAGGTTAAATCTCAGCACGTCTTTCACTGTCACTAATCCCTTCAGAGAGCCCAACTCCTCGACAAGGATAACACGTGGCCTTTACCAGAATCGTATTGAACGGCCGGAACGCAAACCATAAAATTTGACTCACCCCATGCGTTTGAAAAGCTGCATTACGATCTCGAGCGGTAATCGTGGAGACACGGTGAGAGGTGTCTGGGTGATCCCATCAACAAAGTGCATTCAAAACATCACTTGAAGGGCGGTTCGCACCTGATTCACCCAGGGCCACAGCTTGAGGACATCATTTGACGACGTAGTCTCCAGTAGCTCGACTGTAACATCTTCTTCGGCTCCCAGAGCCGATCCTGACGTAACCCCTGATAGGACGAAGTCTTCCTGATCAGATGCCTGTCGGCTGAATGAGCACAGTGTTTCAGGCAATACATCGCCCATGTGTTGTGCCTTGTCTGAAAGTCGGTAAGGTCAACGTTCCTAAGACCAAATCGGTGCTATGCATACCTAGTACATAGCGCAGCTCAGTCCTGCCAATGTAGCCCGAAAGGGCCTTGGACGACTTGGATGTCACAATCGGAAAGCCTTTCACATCGGTGGAAGCGAGTACGTCCTCTTTGAGGAAAGCACACACGTTAATAAGAGGTCGACTGGTTCGCTTGATGGCTTACCGACATCGCTGACACTCATCCCTGTAGCATAAAGAAGGGTCAAGTCTTTCTTCATTACTTCGGAGACTGGTTCGAATTGGAAGGCTCAAAGGCACACGCAGCATGAAAAGCTTAGATAGCTCACCTGCCACGTTCGACGAATGATCGTGTTGATCCAGTATGGGGAATCCATTAAATCGGATGCTCTCGTCGGCTATTCCACGCGTGCCAATAAAATCCCCAACAGCTTTTGTGACTAGAATCACCATCTAGACCAAACAACGGTGAGCATGGAAGCGAGATGGGACAATAAGACGCGACTAACCATAGTTGGCAAGATGTAGGTCAGTGCACCAGTAAGTTCAAACATTATCACAACGACAGTGACAGTTATTCGCATAACACCACTCAAGGCAGCTGCAGCCCCAAGGAATGCATACGTGCCAGGTGTGATGCAGGGGATATCAGGGTCGCAAACAGCAAACATTCCAGATTGGGGGTACGCTCTAAAACGATCATAACAAGTTAGACGTGGAATAGCGTCACGAAATCCTCTTACCTGTATATGGATTTAACGATAATGCCAACCATACGACCAAAGGTAGCACCGATAGCCATAGATGGCACAAAGATCCCAGCAGGAACCTTGGAGCCATACGAAACGACGACTAGCCCCATCCGTATAACCGTAGCCAGAAGCAACGAGTTGACCATGTGCCATTGTGCGGAGAGCCTTGCCGAGGGTCCAGCTCAACTCAAATATGAAACCATAAGGCACTCACTGACACAGGTTATCGTAATCACCACCACCTTCGCATTCACGGAACAAGATAGACATCATCTCAGTCATGTCAATGCGTAAGAATCGGTTCGGATATCCGACAATCGCAGTCAAGATGACTAGTGCAACAGCCTCTGCTACTGCGTGGTTTGCCAAGTGCTTCCGGCGGAATGCCGCAACTTGCATATTGAACTTGACCATGAACGCGCCATATAGTCCCTGTCAGATGAAATTCAGGGTCCTACCGGGAAAAATCAAGGTAATTTGACAGACACCGAAAATTCCTAGGATCACAAAGAAAATGATCTCGAAGAAGTGCCAGCTACGGCTGTATGTCACTTGAAAAAGGACGAGCTTTCCGGTGCGAAAGGGATTCATAACCTATAGAGGACACATGAGGATGCATCACGAAGCGTGAGAACATGCACGGACGGAAAGCGTGAAGGTAGCGACCAACGCACAGACAAAACTCTGCCACATAGTCTTGATACTGAATATGTGGCTCATTTCCTGTGGGGGAATATTTGGTAAGACTGAACCGGGACACCGACAACGTCGAAAAGTACCTCGATTGAGAAAAGCACGCCTCCAATTGGTGAACCGAAAGCGACGGCAACGCCGGCCGCGGATGCAGCCGTGATGATCTCTCTCATTTTACCTGAAGCAAGCATGAAGGCAAGTAATAAGGGCAAAAATGACTCGTAACGAACTCGAACTCCGAGAGAAACGTCGGGACCATCCAGCAACCAGGGACCCAATGCAGCAAGCAACGTGCACGGAGGGTCCTTCTTTTCCGACAGACAAACCAGAGGCGATGACCAAGGGCTGTACCTGATTAGCACCTACACATATGCACGAGTCAAGGAACGTACGAGAGTGAGACTCTTGATAAAGAACGTTCCAAACCCAAGGAAGCCTTTCATAATGAAGCCTGCAAGGATGCATTTAATCTCCGAGATTCCAGAACCTGCAGCATATTGAGCCATGGTGCGAACCAAATGAGCTGCCACAATTGCGAAGATGGCCTGTAAAACATATGAATCTTTCCATGAAAGTCAAACCAGATTGGGCGTACGGCAAATGAAACATAAGCCGCCCATCGTCCTGGAGTGAATGAACTCCAAGGGTGCCAAGCCGGACAAAATCCATCATCGCTTTCGACTTCCCAGCAACAAAACTGCTGATTCAGCCACCATCCGTCGCTACAGTACCCATTTTTGACGTCAGAAAGCCACTCGGTCACAATGGAAATAAGTGCAGCATTGACACCGATGAATACGCCTAGCCAGCGCCATCAGCCAAGGTCCACTGCTTCAGCGGAACGAGAGACGGACCGACCAAGGTTATCATGAACCAAGATTCACCGGCCATCACCAGTTTCCAACATTGCGCCCATACCCAAGCTGGCGTAATTTCGCCGTTTGGGCCGCGGTAGGCGGTACGCGCCTTGTCGGCATCACGAATCCGTCTATTTCTCTCTATTATCGAATCCTGAATCCAGTCTAGGATCAAACAGGTTACATGAGCAGAGCGAACGAAAACACGAGGTGCATGCCGCGGGCATACCGATAGTGGTAAAATCTTCGTATCGCCTAGGAGCTGGTGAGATCCGTCGAAAATGAACCAAGGTCCAACAAACCGAATCTGTTCCAATTCTTCCTCGTATTCCTCGCCGTGGTGGGGTCGCACGTAGTGGCCTCTTTCGCGAGTCATTAGAACGTGCAGCTGAACTGGTCCAAACGTGCTCAGATTCGGTTGGGCTGCGAAAGCGGTCGTGTATCACGTGACGCCTTACTCTCATATCATTAATGGAAGAGACCGTATCGGACGAACACCAAGCCGTCAGTTCGGGCAACTACACGATGTTTCCGTGGACTTCCAGTTTCGTCTAGATTTCCTTGCCTCGCAAAACACCATCTGCACGACGGCGATCAAGACGGACACGCACCTTTGGGGTGGCACGTTACTTGAACCATTCATGAGGTGAGTAACTCGTCTTGAAATGGAACACGTATGCCCAACCTCAGGTTGAAGGTATGTAAACCGTCACCTTCTGATGATTCTTCCGTCCCGATGTGATAGCTGTATGGCTCCAATGTCGCGCTCACATCATCCGTCGTACATTTGTGCTCCTTGGGCTAACCAGCGTGTTGACCTGTGCGAAATTCTGATAGGCGTGGGCCTCGTAAATTGCACTGAAGCAGACGATGTGGGCGCAACACGATATTTTACATGAAGGAGCCGACCTTTCTCCGAAACACTCACCGATCTCTGCGGGTATTCTGTCCGATACTGTTGCTTCCTTGGGTGAACGTGTGTCAATATAACTCGACTCACCGACTCGGTCAGGCTACACGTCCGATTCTGACGTGGACGGTGACTCCAGCCATCGATCTCCTTACGTCTCTGCCATGGTATGATGGTATGTCCATGATCTCTACAACGGACACAAAGTTTCATTTGTATCTGTCTAGACTCCATCTCCACAATGTACGTATTGGAGCGCTTCTCTGGACTGGGATATCGTGACTATTAACCCACTGACCACGGGTTTCTTTGACGTCCGATGATCGGATGCATTATAAATGGAATTTTATTTCCATGATCAGGGAGATAATGTCCCGTGTCACTTTATCTCATATTAAACAACTTGTTACAGCATCGACTGGCCAACAAAACCCAATGAGAAAAAACCCTCCCCGAAAACTCCGTCACCCTTTTGACCTTTTCTAAGGTTAATCTCGCCTGTAGGCTGGCCTTGTTTCAGTGGCGGATCTCGGAGCAAGTGACATGTACGACCGGCGACCGCACATACGCTGTCGCCTGCACCCAGACCCTCCGGTGATGCTCTGATTGATGAAATTGCACTGGTATATGGGCCGTACTCTTTCCTCCCGTACGTCTTCACTTCCAAGAAAAAGAAGTAAAGGATCGGATCATGACGGGGGGGAGTGAGGGCACATGCACGGACAAGTTCGGATGGAGCGGACGGTAGGTTGACGTCCTCAAGATCGTCGCTCGTCTACTTTGGAAGGATGTGGATAGCCGCGCGATCACCCCTTCCGGCACCCCCCTTCGGCCACGCCATATCAAGGAAATAACTTACTTGGAAACGCAGGCTGGCATACGGCATAGGCACGTACCGTAATGATCTTTGTAAAGGCATCGCCGACCTGTTTCCAACGTTTTCTGCTCCCGGTGCCATGCCACGCCATCGGCATCAAAAACAGCCCTGCATGGTCAGTAGGTATGACTTTTTTATTTTTCCCTTGCTGTGTAGGTAGGCCGTGATACCCTGGGGGTTATGTATCGGCGCTTCGTCGTTATTATGGAATGCATGAACGACCAAAGGACGCACTTTGGCTGGCGTGACCCTTGCAGGGACGCTCGGCATGAACATTTCTTCCGACGCGCTTACAACCGGAGTTCCAGACGGCGATCATCAACATGCAGTGCTGTTCGAAACAACTCGGTCGACTAAAATGCTCATATTTTGACCCTACACACCAAAGGTACATCACGTCAGGGGTCCATGATGGTAAATCGGGATAATTACAAAGCGAGCGGGATGGATGACTAAGCCTGCGCACTTGCTAAACGGAGGCTCAGTCACTAACGCCGCTCGTTGCTGCTTACCACTATGTCGACCACCGACGACGTCAAAGTACCCTTTTTCAAGAAGGGAAAATCACGTCCTACGACGACCCGACGTCGATCGGAATCACCTGGACCATCTGTCGCATCCGCCAGCGCCTCCGTTTCCTTGCGTCCTAACACCGCATCCGAGGTCGTCCTCCCTACGCGCAAGGTGACTACGAACCTGTTGAGCGCAGGAACGAAACGGACGGCTGCTCAGCGCACAGAAAACGATGCCGACGACGACGAGTCTACGCGAGAAGGACCAGATGTCAAGTGGACCGTTGCAGACTCCCACATAAACACTGTGCTCGACATTATTGCAGGCGACGAGATCGAAGAGGCCCTTGCCAAGCGACGTCGAAAGGAGCGCGATGAGCATGGTGAAGTCGAAGAGGAAGCCCCAGACGGGGTGTACAAGGGCCAGAAAGCCTACCGCAGTCATCTGAAAAAAGACAAGGAGGTACCCAAGGCGATGCGTATCGGACCTCAGAGGGATACGAGCACAATTCGAACGGTCACCATCGTCGATTATCAGCCCGATGTGTGCAAGGATTACAAAGGCACGTCTATTATTCTAGTAATTTCGCTGATCCTGAGGCTGACATTCCCATTTCCCGCATTTAGAGACCGGCTACTGCGGCTTTGGAGATACATGCAAATTCTTGCATGATCGCGGTACCTGTGAGTGTCATTCAGGGTTGTATGGTTCTAGAAATGAGGCTGAGCCGGCATTCTTAGACCTTGCAGGATGGCAACTTGATAAATTAGCCGAGAACCCCAAAAGACAAGTGGAGGACGTGTCTGAGTCAGATTCTGATGAGGACATTCCTTTTGCGTGCCTCATTTGTCGGAAACCATATACAGATCCTGTGGTCACACGATGTGGTCACTATTATTGCTCATCCTGCGCGATCAAGCGCTACGCAAAGAATCCAAAATGCTTGGCATGCGGTGCTCCGACTGGAGGCATTTTCAATAGAGCTGATAAAGTCATCGCCAAATTGAACAAGACGCAGTCCGACCCAAACGAGGATAAAGAAACCGTCGACGATAATGGAGCAATTGAAATCGAGGGCCTTGCTGACCAAGGGAACGAAAGTGCTCCTAGTGAGAGCGAGGGGAGTTCCAAAGATGAATAGTAATTCAATGTCCTGTATGGTCTCGAACCTTGTTGCTTCCCGAGATCCTGGTTGTAATATCATTCTGTGCTCTTTTTTCCTTGACAGGATGGCCTACCGAACATAGCGGATCACACAAGATCATACGGCGTGCTTGTGCACATCGAGCATCTTGGTTACGTCCATCGCGGAATTTGTGAGGAAATTTTTCATAAAAGGGACGTGAAAACCTAACCGACGTGTCTGCCAGCTCCAGGCTGAGCCTTGCACACGAGCACTGCCTCTGCCAGAATGGCAACGTAATCAATCCTTTGCGTAAAGTAAGGGTACCCTGTCACCAGCGAGGACACCGAGGTGCCAATCACGGACGCCGACATTTCGTTTTTTTGAAAATCGGAGAAGAAACGCAGGGATCACCTCCATCACCTTCCTAATGGTGTTATCAGCGAGACAAACGGCAGATCTGCTGGACATAACCTTTTTTTTCACGCGGGAACAAAAAAAAAAAGATGGTTCTTCTGCGCTCCGAGGACGTTCGATCCGCACAGCCAGGCTGAGAGCGGATGGCAAACTCAACCCAAAATCGAACCTGTTCGTGACGGCGTTGCATCGGACAAGGGGCCTGTAACACACGTTTCAGGATCACGCGATTGACATGGATTGGCGATGTGTGTATATGTGGTGGTTGGGCGTAACAACGTCGCTGCGCGTTCCTGTAGGCCCTGAGCATCCATTCCTCCCCTCCCCCTCTTTCGATATGAGCCCACCCACACGCATTCATCATGCTGCGCGCTATGTGCTGGTGATCAATCGAGACGGATCGCGTTGCGTTCGGAGAGGGTCCAAGTTCCGACGGGTTAGCTGAAGAAGAAGGAAGGACGCCATTGGCCAAGCCACAAAAATGTATCACGGCCCAAAGGAGCAATCGAGGCTAGAACGATTGAATGACCCGCGGCCGGCCCGATCAAATGTTCCAATCAAAGTGGGTCGGATGGATTCAAGGCGAGAACAGGAGGGTCTCGTGTGATGGAGTCCTGGAGATATGGTGCAAGGCGGGAGGGTGAGAATGTGATCCGATGGTGAGTCCGCGGATGGTGTAAGTCGGCGTCGGTGGACCGGCTCTGGTTGACTTTGCATCCATTTTTTTCTTGTCCCAGAAAACGCCCCTCGACGCATTTCATTACGTCGACCTTCATCTCCCCCTATATCCGGTGAACGAGTGGGTGCGACAAACGTTAGGGGAACAGCATCGTCATTAATTGAGGGTTCTTGCCCTCTAGCTGGAGGGCGCCGACGGGTGACGTGCCAACCGGTTGCCAAAGCTCCGAGAGACGCTGATGGCAATCCATGGATGGACGATCGCGTCTTACTTCTCACTCGCTGCGTCCGAGATAGCAGATACGGCTCCACGTTGTCTCAGTCCCTGTTCCGCGAGGCAACTAGGCGCGCATGTGATCGTGTCTTATCGGGACCATTCCACTCAATTGCTGGCGTCCATCAGTATTCAATATTTATCCAGTATTCAATTGAAGGCAAACCATTGCCGAATATCGAATGGGCTCTTGGTCGGAACACGCCCAGCCTAGCTTGGGAGACACGGCCCGGTTTAGTTTGGCCCTCGGTTGCCGTCAAGGTCAAAGGGTACGGTCCAGGTGATGTTTGAGAGCCGATCAAGCGTTCCGGATCCATGAGACCACAATGCCCACCCTCCCCTATTTCGTTTTATCTCCTGCCATCATTCGTTCTTATCGACGTTTCCACTTTCCATTGGTCGGTATTCTTTGCCGGCATCACGATCACGTGATCCGTTCCCGGGTCGTCCATTGGCATCATATCACCAAGGCAATGTCACCCCATGTGAATGGAATGTTTGAGTTCTGGTACGGAACCATGCGTTCGTGTCTTGGACGCGAGCGTGTTCCGAATTCGCGTATGCAGTTCTCACAAAAACGGTAGTCTACCAAGAGCGTTCCATTTTTCGTTTTCAATTCCTACGCGTGACGTGACCCGTACGTTGTGTTCCATGCGAACAGAAGCCACACAGGAAGTCAAATAAGAATAAGGTTGGGGTCAGAAGAGCAAGTGAGAAGTTGAGGATAGACCGACGATGGAACCGGCATCGGAGGACGACACAGGGAACGGGAACGGAACGGAAGGGTTGATTTGAAAATAGTGACACATTACAATTTGTACAAAGAGGGAGTCTAGAAGAAGAAGAAAAAAAGTCTTGGACGAACAAGCAAGGGACCGATTGAAAGGCAAATTGGCCACGTAGGGAAGCGCCGGACGCGTGGATAGCAGTACTGATGGGGATGATCCTTCCGGCATAGTGCCTATCCGTGTGGCTGGGCGCAAGAAGATTTCGAAATGCAGCACGGTTTGGGCCCCTGCTTGGGGATACGTTCCTTCTAGCTGAACACGTGTTGCATGTATACGGATGGTAAGACCGGTTGCGTGGCATTAAGCTAGTTTTTCCAAAAAGAAAAAGAAAAAGAAAATAAATGGCAGGGAAGTGTAAAAAAGGACAGAGAGCGAATTATGTGGGAGCGTTAGATATATATATCTGGACCTAAATATATGTATATGCACTGATGTGAACCCAACTGGGAGCGGCGGGCGAATAGATCGAGAGCGCGTCCATACAACACCATCAATAGCATGCACACACGCACGGGATAAGGAAAAGTGAGAATCGCCCCAAACCCACCCAACCCTCTCCATCTCACACACGTGGGTGGGCGAGATGAATACATGGCATATGACCCCCAAACGAGGATCATGCAGAGTTGGGAAAGAAGGGGTCCACTCATGTCTAGACATCACATTCCAATCACCCTTCGAGCCGGACCTAGTCCTATTCCACGTTTCCAGGCCCCGGGCTCAAACACACCCAGGGGCTAGGAGAGAAACTCTATCGAGGCATCTCATCACATCCGTTGTCAATGTGGCGTTTGAGTGAATCAGCACGACTAAAGTCTTTCCGACAGTACCGGCACTTGTGCAGTACTGGTGACGTGGCATGCACGGTCTCATAGTGTCGCCGACGGTCGTGCAGACGCGTAAAGGAGCGATCGCAGAGGTCGCACGGGTAGCGCTCGCCGGCCGCGACGACGATCGTACCGGTATGGGTGCTGGCATGTGGGTTGGGGTGGGGGGACGCGGAGCCGTGTGCGGTGGTGCTTCTCCCGCCTGTGCCACCTGTGGCATGTGTCGACGCGGGGGGCGCGTGCACAACGTGCTGTGAGTTCGGGGACATGTGATAATAGGGTTCGACGGACGACCGGGAGCGTGGGTAGTTGGATCCAGACGGGTAGTTCTGGAAATTCTGCGCTGGGGTTGGGATGAACTGTGGCGGTTGCTGCTGAGGGAGGTGTCGGGATGGCTGTGCGCTCAGGTGGCCCGGAGGGCTGGAGGTCGCGTAGCAGCTCGTTGGGGAGCTGGGGGAGGGGTACTGGTTGACAGCGGACCCCTGAGAGGGGGTGGCGTAATACGAGTGGTGGTCGGCAGACGGGCTCTGCGTGGCATAAGTTGAGTAGGCGTACTGCGCAGGGATGTTTTGATGCGCTGTCGAGACAGCGTATGAGCGCAAATGAATGCGAGTGACAAGAATGACGCACCGATGGATCCGGGGGGCATGTGGCTCGCCGGAGTGACAGCGGCGTATGACAAGGGGGGATGGTGGTGGGACGGATCGGGATAGGGCGAGGTGTACTCGTCTGGAGACTGGGGGACAGGGTGGACCTGGTGAGTGGTGGAGGAGTAGTGGTTGTACTGCATTGGAAGAAGCGGCGCTGGGAGGAGAGGAGCAAAGGCTGAACTGCGAGAGGGCGAGGCAGAGAGGAGGGACGGTTATATACGAAAATATTGTTGTAATAGGACGGGCGTCGCCTGCCATAGCATGTCTTAGCAACGTACCTTAATGAAGGGATGCGTTACTAAATCATTACCTCTCAGAGAGTATAGTAAAGCCGGGATGGAGTACACGCCCATATCATTCCGGTAGCCATCGTGAATTCGGACGGGAGCGATAGCGGACACGGGGAGAAGCGTGGAGAGATCTGGAGAAGGGCGATGCTAGGCCAGGGACGAGTCGGATTCGATTCGACGATGGCGTTGGAGATGTCAATGGAGTGGGATTGGCCGGGGGAGAACTTGAGAAGGCCCCAATTGGACAAGTTCTCCGTAGGAAGATGCGATAGAGATGGCCAAGATCTCGGCACATGCGATGCTGGACAGAACAAGCTGCTGCGCAACACACACATGCACGCCTTCTCTCACGCGCACCGAGCCATGATGCCGGCAGAGAAGAAAAAAAAAGAAAAAATGGGAGGGTGAGATCTAGCGGAGACGCATAATTGGCTAGAGTAGTCCGAGTTCGGTTGGGTGGGAGAGTACCTGAAACTTGAAAGCTTGAATTTCGAGATCGAGAAAGGATCGTCCCTGATATCGTAACGGCGATATATCAAGCACTCTAAATCTGTGTATGATGCACCCCATACGGCATCTCGATATGGGGGCCCTTCAAAATCTCCTTTCAACTTGAAGCACGCTCCTTTCATCTAACGTTAAGCGGAAAGATCTGGTATGCAGATGTGATTCCACCTGCGCACAGCCCACAGAAGAGAAGAGAATAGAATTATCAGATACTCCAAACCTTACCCCCGCTTAGTCTCACCCAAGCGCGCGCCCACTGTCGGTGTCGTGAGAACCTGCATCAACCTCTCGCAATCGGGCAACCACCGCACTCAATCACAACCCAAGTCCCGAGGGGATCCCGGATGTTTCCAGCAAGGCAAGTCTCATTACTTCACGGCCTGGCTCGTTCCGGTATCATCATGTCCCATCGGTGGCAGGCATCGACGGACCCAGCATTTGCTGGCAGATGATGCACCAAGCCAACGCGCGATCGATGGGCGCTCATCACTGCTATGGACTCGTGTCTGATTAGCCTCCCGCGGCCATTCACGGCCGTGTTTAGTAGACATCCTGCTGCGTCCTTTTTTTTCCGGGTCAATACCATGCCGTGCCGCTGTCACTATCGCATTGCCCTGAAGCGACCGTGAGGTTCTTGATATGGCCAATGAAGGCAGGTCGCCAAGCGGTTGGAGTGATGCAAGCGCGTAAGTGAGCCGTTCCCGTGCGATGACATCCATTTTCAAACATTTTTTTGTACGTTCGGTGCCGTCCGCTCGACTGGAGACATGTCACGGGCATTTTGCGAGCGATCATGCGTTCCCGCGCCCGTACCGCGATCGCAAGCACGACGGGGTCGGGCACATCGGAGGGTTGGTCGTAGGCACACGCGCGCGATCTGCGTCCGCCCGAACGAATGCGCGTAATAGGTCAATATGTATATTATATAAAAAGGAGCCGACGGGGATAGGGAGGAGGAGGAATTCGCGATGAACGTCACGTTTCGGGAGCGACAAGGGCTGCGTCAAACGTTAGTTGCAGTTGCGCGGGGGTGGGTTTCGAAGTGTATGCCGAAATCCGACATCCGAAGCCCCGACCATCCGGCATCTTCCAAGAAGACCAAGCCACGACCGAGCACGGAGAGAGAGACATACACGCGGGTGAAGGATGAAAGGGAATCCTAAACGAGAATGGCTTCGCAGTCATGTCAACGGCCTCTTGTCCCGCCGAATCGAAATGGAGATGGAGTGTGACGAACAAAGACCGGCCATGCAACGCGACTGCCTCGAGGACGGAGCCAAGGCACACCTGATGCCCTGGCAAATAAAAATTTCCGTACTACGCGTGTCGTTGTCGCAAACTTAACCTTGCCCCAGGTTGCCCTGTTGCGACGGATACGCATTCAAAGATGACTTACCAAGATGGTTTAGACATACTTTTCACGCACCGATCGATATGGGACAGAGCCCTGAGCTATAGGACATTTGTTTTTATTTATTATTATTATTATTATTATTATTATTATTGTTTGGCGAGACGGGTGTACAAACAATAACAAACACCCGTCCAGTCGTCGCATCTCCGGAGACTTCGTAAGTAAATCACCAAAATGGCACCATTCGATCTCGACGCGTGCATAGAACAACTCCTCCAAAAACAGCTCCTTCACGAAGCACTTGTCCGCGAAATATGCGAAAAAACAAAAGAAGTACTCATGAGGGAGTCCAACGTCGTCCACGTCTCGGCACCCGTCACCGTCGTGGGTGACATTCATGGGTGAGTCGAGCGAGTCGTGTCTTGGTCAGCCACTTACTTGATTGGCCTTCAAGTCAGTTTTACGATCTCATCGAGATATTTCGCATAGGCGGTTATGCTCCGCACACCAACTATCTCTTTCTTGGTCAGTCCTTCTTGCGTCCACCGCTCATGACTCACCTTTTCCCAGGCGACTATGTCGATCGTGGTCTCTTTAGCGTCGAGACCATCTCGCTCCTCACCTGCCTCAAACTGAGATACCCTGATCGAGTCCAGCTCATTCGTGGTAACCACGAATCCAGGGCAGTCACCCAAGCACGTCTTTATCGTCTTCGATCTTTCTTCCCCTTGGTCCTGACCGCTTGTCTCGCTCCACAGACGTATGGTTTCTACACAGAATGCGTTCGTAAATATGGCTCGTCACACGTGTGGACATATTTTACGGACATGTTTGACTTCTTGACACTTTCCGTTGTGATCGACGACCGGATATTTTGTGTCCACGGTGGTACGTGCTGTTGATGCTTCTCGACACATGGGACGGCTTTGATGCTCGGATTGTTCCCTAGGGCTCTCACCTTCTATCCACTCAGTCGATCAGATCAAGGTCGTCGATCGATTTCGAGGTAGGCCTGGGTTCCCCATCGTTCGACGCTCCGCACCTCATGGCATGTAAACGGTTCCTTGATAGAAATACCTCACGAAGGGCCCATGGCCGATCTCGTGTGGTCGGATCCAGATGCAGAGAAGGAGGATTTTGCAATATCACCTAGGTCCGTACGTCGCTCCCACAGCCGGGGCAGTGTGTGGCCAGGCTCCACATACTCCACTCGCCTCGTCTTCTGCTTCTTCTCTCACGTGCTGCATGTTGATACTCTTGTCGTTCTCCATCTGTCCATACAGGGGTGCTGGATACACCTTTGGTTCGGGGGTCGTCCACAAGTTTCTCGAGACGAACAACATGTCGCACATCCTACGCGCGCATCAACTCTGCATGGAAGGCTATTCATCCCTTTTTGACAAACATCTCTCCACGGTGTGGTCGGCGCCCAACTATTGTTATCGCTGTGGCAATTCGGCGAGCATTCTCGAAGTGGGGCCGGGTGGGAGTATGTATTTTAACGTGTTCGAAGCTGCGCCGGAGAACGAGCGCGATGGGCCGAGTAATCAGGCGGCGCAAAGTGCGGGTGGCAAGGTGCGTCATGGCCTGATTTCAGGGGGATGTGGCTTTGTTCATCCTCTTGATATTCTCGTTCTCGGTGATACACGGATATGCTGACACGTGTGCTAGCTCCCCGAGTACTTTTTGTAGATGCTCCGCGCGGCTCAGCGTGCCACCCTCTGTACATCGAGGTGGGATCTGTGATGACACACATCCGGGCGGCCTGTACACACACCCTCTTGCTCGTCGTGATCTTCACGCATCATCATCGTTATCGTCGCCTGCTTTCCCTGGATGCGTTTCAGACCATATCCATGCGGTATGATCTCGTGCCTTGTCCCATCCCTTTGCGGGCCCCGTCCCGTCTTTCGGGCGTTGTCGGCTCCCTTTTCACTCGTGTCGACTGGGTGATGAATCGGAAGGATCGTGTGTGTTTTGGGTGTCGTGTGTCTTGTAACAGGGTCGGTTTGAGTGTGGTGGGTGGGCGTCATTACCTTGGGAGGTGTACTACAGGCATGGGGACCGTTGCTATAGAGTAGAACTAGACGTAGATTGTGAGGCACGATGTGCGATACGATGGGGCTATCGCGTCTGCTTTCACGGACTTGGTAATCGTACTGTGTGTTTCGCAGCCTCTACATGTGGATGTGTACGTGTCCGTTATCTGGTCTAGACTGGCGTTCCAATGGTGGGTAATACGGATGGGAACTCGTCGAGCGGGCTGGACGGGGCGCGTAGTGACGAGTGACGTTTGGCATATGGGTTTGAGACAGTCCGAGTCCCGCCGATTTAGGCGATGCACGACGTGGTGGGCGTGCATGATGGGGAGAAGGTAGAGGGGTGCAGGGGGTGTCATAACTGATTGGCAGACGGGTTGTATTACTACCCGTCTTTTCGCCCCGTCTTTTAACTTCCTCACGAGGTATTATATATCGTATATCATACCTATCGCACGGTCACGGTGGGGGGTGTACCCCGTGCCTTGTCCTGTCCCAGAGCTATGGGAGCGGTGACCGCGACGCTCGCCGGGTTCGTTCAGGCGCTGGGTACTGGTACAAGGTCCAATGTTCCCGAGACTCGCGGGCGTCACGGTAACGTTGAATATTGAAAGATTGAAAGATTGATTGACCACCAAGCAGGCTTGAAGCTCGAAGCTTGACATTCCAGCTCTTGCTCTTGGTTTGGAGGGTGGAACTAACGGGGACCGACAGCGCCGTCGCACGACTCAACGAGCACCGTGACCGGCAGGGACAGGAGAATGAAATGAAATGGGTGACTATGATAGGCGGTCCAGGTTGGTCCCTCTCCGAAAAGGCCCGGGGATACATAAACATAAAATGAAAATGACCGTCGTACGTCGACTGGAACCGCGCAACAACTTGAAGCAACGCTCGACGAACCGTGTCTTCGTGTTCGCGTTCGCGCGTTCCCTCGTAATCATTGTCATTCTCGTTCGAGGCCCCCGATCGACGGACGTGCGTGACTCCGAACAACCGTCGATCGGACGCGTTTCTGTCCGGGGAAGGGGAAAGGTACAGCGAATCACGGTCCCGAGTCGGTTCGATCGATATGAACACGCGACTCATACGACACTGTGACACTGGTGACTGGTGACGGGCGCGACAAGTCAGCGTCAATGGTAGGTGAACTCGCCAGACGGTCGATGTATGATCTGGTCGTCATTCCATGTCTTTGGAGATTTCCAGGATCGCTCGCTACGTGAGTTGTCGTTCCTCCCTCGCGTGACGAGTGGACGTTGAACCCACGGCGTAGTAATATCGATGCAAACGGGTTCCAAAATTGCGATAAAAGGGACAAGATCGGGTTGTAACTGGAATAGCTAGAACGTGACATCCAGAGCGGCGGAGCCGTGCGCACGTCCGATCGGCGTCTCGACGCATCCAAGAAGCAAAAATTCAAAGACGGCAAGCGCGGGGACGACAAGCACAACAAGAAGTAAACGGTCGTCCACTGGTCGATCCCGTAACTCCACGCGACGTGTGCATGCGTCGGGAAAAGGAAAGAAACGCCGATGAGACAGCGAATACAAGTCCAGGATCGCGGATCCCCGACGCCAGGAGGCCAGACCGAACGAGTGGATCCTTCCGCTCAGGAACGCAGCGTGCATCTCCGTCCGTTATGGTCATGTCCACGTCCATGTCCACATTCACCGCGGTCATCTCCGTGCGCGCACGACGTTCGCTATCGCCCCAAGTATCTCCTTCATTCCCATCTTCGTTCCCGTTCCCGTCCCTGCCCTCGCGCGGCGCACCAACACCAACACCAACAGCACCAGCACCAGCACGCACGCACCTCGTCCCGTCCAGC